>JAQGAE010001895.1:0-20266 GCA_034696685.1 Julus scandinavius | reverse complement strand
TTTTGATCATACAGTAGCTACAAAAATACTGCATATTTATCAATTTTTATTTTTGTATTATATAAAGTAGTTTTTTTAAAGTAGGTTTTAAAATTTGCCCCATAGCAAAACATGCAGTTCAGATTCCCCTTAATGAATAGTTTTTTGAGGTATATATAGAAATTATTAACACAATTTTTGTTTTTGATGTTCAGTTCACATCTTATGGAGGGGAATTGAAATACGCGTACACCGTGCAAAGAGATGGCGCAGTTTGATCTGTACAATATGCATGCAGACATGCATTATTATCGTGAGTGTAAAAAAGTTCATTTTCGAATATACAGCGTGTTTTTAAAAGCGAAGAAATCAAAAAATTTATCTGTTACTCACGCATTATATTTTTTAGGGAAATGGTTTTAATTTGCAGTACACGCCAACCCGACTGTGTTGAATCAAGATAGTCTCGATAACGTTCAAGTTCCTCTTACAGAGGTAATTGCATGAGTTTTGCTTAATCTGCATGAACTGAATTTGACCATGGTGAAATTCAGTTCAGTATGTAACCAACAGTCAGAAAAGATATGGCATATGTTAGAATTTGAATCCACAAATATTACGCTTTAAATTATCAAGAAGATAATTAGACGACTGTCTCGATCCTTTGCAGGCCGGCTCACTGGCAGCTTAGAGATCAGCGATTTAGACGCCCACAACCAGAAAAAACTTCACGAATGCATTATGAAACATTCAAGTGATATTTATTTGCACCAGCCACCATACTCTGATGTCCGTAGTCATTTTGACTAATGCAAGAATGAATACTGCCATTCTGAAGTTGAAGTCGAAGTATGCGAATGTCCTCCTGGATACAATGGATGTTCTTGCGAAGTGAGCTTGTGGTTAAAACAGGGGATGAGTGTGTTTGTTCTGGGAATTTTAAAGCATTATCAAATTTGAATATTTTAATCAAGGAATGTGCTCCTGGATATATCAGAGGGCAGAGTACTGGTGGAAATCAGATGGGAGAATGCATCGCATGTGATGTATATGTTTAATAAATTGTTTAAATTAATGTCTTTGTTTCGATTTATTTTTAGGGAAATTTATTTTCAGGAAATAATGCATGATGTTTTAAATTTGTTTAGCAAGTGATTTTCTCCAGAAAATCATGTGGAATTCTGCAGAAATTTGGTCCCTGCATAAACTTTTCTGCAGAAGTATTTATGCATATCATTTTCTGTAGAAATATTTCTGCATAACTATTTATGCAGACATGTTTCTGCATAAAAATTGGTGGAAATAATGTCACTAACAAATTAATAACGTCATGCATGCTAAAATAGTGGGAATCTATAGTAGGGTTAAATAGTAGGGTTAATCTAGACAAAAGAAGGCTTAAAAAGCAAAGGCACTTACCCAATATTGGAGGACCATCCGTCCGGCCTTGAGTCCTGCTGCAGTGACCAAAGGGGGACAGGTTAACAACGTAGGACCCACAATGCAACAGGGTTAAACCCAGCCAATCAAACAGTGCATGCATCGGAAGGCGGGGCCTCAAGTACCCAGCAGGCCACACCATGTTTGAAAAATGTAGGTCAGGGTACAAAGTCAAGATATGTCGGTCTAAAAATAGTCGAACCAGCCCCACCATGTCTGAAAAATGTGGGGCATTTCGAAATTAAGGTAGAAAAGTATCAGAAATAGTGGGGAAATTTAAAATTTTTGGCGTGAAATTCAAAATTTAGGTAGAAAAGTATCAAAAATGGGAGAAAATTCAAAATTTTTGGCAGGACATTCAAATTTTAGGTAGAAAAGTGTTAAAAATGGGTAAATACACAATTTTAGACAGGAAATTTGATTTTTAAATGCCATAACAGCTAATGGCAAGAAATTTTAATTTTTGAAGTTAAATATTATATCCAATGTTGGACCACACGGCATCACATTGTAACAGTGAACCTATCAGCATAGGACTGTAAAACTCCCTTAGGAGCTATCATTCTAAACAGTTCCCAACAAGACTGGACAGCCTGGGAATCTTTTAAAACTATTCAGACATGATGGTCCTATCAAAGAAGGTGACCCACAATGTATCATGTGACTAAATTGGACCAATTATATGACAAATAATTGGCTGTAAAATGCATTATGTTGACTGTAATTAGCCAAATAATTCTATCACAACCAAGTCTGAAACACTTAAAGAGAAGGCTCTAGATATCCTTTTAAAACATGATGAAACAAGAAAGTGATGTCAAGCAGTCAGTCAATGACAAATAAGGTCAATAGGTGCATTGTGCTGGTTTGGCCAATAAGATAAGCTCAGAGGGAGGGTATCTTAATGCAAGCAGTAGTTCACTCTTCTGCTCACTGCTCCAGCCTTAACAACCACACAAATTACCACGTGAAATATTCAATTTGCCCACATGAATTCAACACCAACACCGCCACCTGCAGTTTCGTGAAAGGCATCAAAAGACTGTACATCCTGAGAAAAGCAAGCCACAACCAGTTACATTTGAAATCCAGGGAAATCGCTGTGACTCTTGATAACTTTAGAAGACTGACTTATGTGAAAATAAGGGACTTTCTGAAAAATATACATACCAACCAGATGCACTACACCAAACAAGGTATCAACTTGACAGTTGTGCAATGGATATGTCTAAAAGAATTTATTCCACATATATATGCTACCTTAAACAACATGATGGCTTAACAAATCTCTAATTAAAATGTTTGTTGCAATCGAAAGCTGAACAAGTTGTATTGATTTTGTCAAAGAATAACTGAAAAATGTAACCTTGATACTAAAGAATAAATTCAAGGAATGTAGCTACAACTTGTTGAAAGGAAATGTACCTACAACAGCCCTAAAGATAAAACAACTTAGTAAAATGGCCAGTAAAAAAGTAGGAAAGAAAACAAACAACAATTGATATTGCAGAATGGAGGATTCTTGGGGGTCATTACTATATATTCTTACACCAATCATATCGGGGCATTGTCACATCTGTCAATCGTCAAAGATGCACGTACATAAACTGCTGTTAGTGGCAAGCAGCAGTATGACTACTACACCAAGTCAATGCATAATGCTGTGGAGAATATGGAAAGAGACTTGACACATCGTTCCATCATAAGCCTTGATGCTGATATGCTACAAATACTGGAAAATGTCAATCTTACCGAAACTCAAAAGCTAAACTTATACTCGCAAGTCCTGCAACAAAGGATGACATGGCAGCATGGCAAAGGGGGCGTGGCAGTGGTCACTTCCGGTGGGTGGGGTCATGGCACACGTTGACGTCATTAGGGATCGGCTTAGGGGACCACTTCCGGTGGGTGGGGGGCGCGTGATCGATGATGATCCCCTATTTTACCTAAATTTTGAATTCCCCAGCCTAAAAATTTGAATTTCCCCCTTTTTCAAGTAAAAAACGTCATTTTTGGTCATATTTTACCTAAATTTTGAATTTCTAAACATGTTTTACCTAAATTTTAGATTCCCCGCTTAAAAATTTAAATTTTCCCATATTTCTGGTTTAAAAAAACGTCATTTCCAGTCACTTCCGGTATAAACGTCATTTCCGGTGATGGCACTTCCGGTGGGTAGTCATTAGGAGTGTTGGGGGTCACTTCCGGTGGGTGGGGGCGTGGCGAACGTGACGTCATTAGGGGGGTCATCTTTTTTATGACGTCCCTTCCGGTGGGTGGGGCGGAGTGGCCTCCCACCGGAAATCACCACCCACTCTCGCCATGTGGGTGTACTATACTACTACCACCCACTCTCGCCATGTGGGCGTACTATACTACTGAGAGGTTATTCATTTACATAATATGCATTTAGACAGGTCCTACTGTATCTGGAATTTTACTTATTAAATACACATATACCTCGCTTTACGGCCTAGATATGTTTCAGAAAAGTTGGCCGTAAAGTGAAAAGCCCCATAACGAATCAATTATTTTGATACAAAACATGCTAGCAACCAGCATTTTTTTTGTTGGCAGTATAACGAAACATTGTGGCCATAATTAGAAATAGTGCCAAAATTATAAAAGGCCGTTATAGCAAAAGGTCGTATAGCGAGGTATAGGTGTAATCAATCTACCGAGAAATGGCTTCCTTAACAGGATGTTGGCGCAGGTAGTGAGTCGGCCGAATAAACCTCACCACTGCTGCAATACATGTGTCACATGCCAACATTTCATGGTAGACTCGTTTGCGAGCCATTGTTTCCTATGCATGTATGCATATCACACATAAGCACGTTCAGTCTGACAGGGCTGCCAACTGAAATTGGTAGTAACATTTTTTGCCACACTATAAGCGAATAAATGAACATCTTGCAGTCACAACTCTTCAAGCCTGCTTTTACAAAGAATGTTTTAATAAATTATATCCACGAATAAGGAGCTTGTACATTATGCTTTGGACTGAGACAAAAAAAAATTAAAATCCAAAACTTTCTATTTCTCAACAATTATAAAACTATCGCACAAAACAAGAAGAAACGCTACTAAAACGCACACAGTGTCTAATAACATTTACTAAAAACAAAACAACTTCGAGGAGAAAAAATAACTAAATTTCGCATCTATGAGACAGGAAAGTGGAAAATCCAGAATAATCAAATTGTGTCCACTTCAGACTCCTCAACCGCTTGTTCCTGAGTTCCCATTTGCCGAAGTTTGCTTCGGTAACTTTCCCAGATGCCCGCATGCCAGGCACTTCTCGCTAAGGAATCTTTGCTTTACTACGCAACGTACAATATAACTAAGGAAAATAATAATAATAAAACCAACGAAGGCAAATACTGATGCAGAAAAAAGATCGACATTCGTAGACTCGAATGGAATGATGAGCGCTAAAATGCATGGATCCCCCAGCGCAAAAGCTAAGTGCTTCAAGTTTTAGCAGAACCTTCTGAATTGCCCCAATTGGCACTGTTTTAATGGTTGCATCGAGGAAACTGCTTGAAATGTAGTCAGAGTAAGCGAGACGTCGTTTCTTTATTTGTGGATGCTCTGAAAAATTTAGAAAAATGGCTAAGCCTGGTTCTCGCGATGGCACTAATGTCGAGACACTGATATCCTGAAATCAGTTGGTGTGCTTGCGGATTTGCCCACTCTAATCCATAGACAAGAAATCACGCAACTTCGGATTATCCCTTTTTCGATTTTTGCAATGTGTTTGGTATTTGCCTCACATGCAGGGTTGTTGGTTACAGGGTTTCCTGAACCCTATAATATTAAATACAGTATGCATGGGTCGACTGCACTTCAGACTTCCGTTATCCGATGATGCGAAAAAAAATAGGAGTTCTCACTTTGGAAGTTGACATTATAGCATCATGATGATATAATGGCGGCAAGCCACCGATGTCAAATATCAAACTTTTTTGATACACGACATTGGCATGATATGATGATATGATGATGCTCCCGCTACATTCGGTGTATTAATATCAGTGCCATCGAGAGAACGGGTCTTTACATATCTTGGGAAGGTTCTGCTTAGATTAAAAGTGTGTTATGGGATTATATTTAACTACCATGATCTTACTGAAAACAAGAGCATATTTCAGTAATGCTTCGTTTACTGTAATCACTTGTCAAGCATATTAAGTAGCCCGAGAACTGGACGATCCTTGGCAAAGTCAGTCAAGGAGAATTGCGAGTAGAATAATCTCCAGAACTAACAATTGTTGGTTAGTAGGTGACTTTCCATCCAGTTTCTAGAATACAAACATTGTTTAGCTGTGCCTAAGCTCATGAAATCGTTATGCTCCAATGGCCCGACAGGTTCATTCCTATCACATGGGCCATGCTGGACACTGAAACTGGTTATTGTAAATGCTGTTAGAGGTGAAATAACGCTAAATGCAGTTATCCTAAGAAGAAACGGCCGATTTTTTTCTGCCATGCATTCCAAATTCTAGCTCACTGCATTATGTATCCATGCTGAAGTAGTCAAGCCGCTGCCAGAAGACCTTCGCTGTAAACAAACTTCTAACAAATAGTTCTGTATAAAAACAGCTTTCACAATTAAATGTCGCCCTTCCGCAAGTAACTGTACCTGCTCTCGCTGCAGAACTACTGCCATAGACGCCCCTGGGCAGCGATCGCCTAGATGAGGCAGGGATAATGGGTGAAAATACAAGGATGTCCTCTGCCAGTCCTTTCAAATTCATTGTATGAAACGAACCATTATCTTCTATTTGAACAAATCTCTTGACGGCTTTCTCATTCCAAAAACGAACTGCAAGGCATAATCATTCACACAAAAGGGAACAGTGCTGGATCTAAATATCCTCATGGGCTACGACCATAAGCTCTTGGAATGTGGACTACAAACCGGCATGCATCGCATATGCTTGATGCTATTGGACCAGCTCGGCCCAGTCCATCAGATCCGCTTGCAGCAACCAAAAATAACTAGAGTAGTAGATTACCGGGATGCGACAATGTCCAGTTCCGTGGTAGCAGCAAACAAACAAAAAAAGGGGGGGAGGCGGAGGGAGGGAAGGAAGAAAAAAATAAAAAATGCAGAGAGAAAAATAAATTGGGGCAATGGGAATGGGATCAGATTCGGGTTAGGCCACAGCTAATGGAAGAGATCTCTGTGCCCCGTCCTGCAAGAGACTGGAAGCTGAGTTGTTCCCGGCAGCCACCTCACAGCGTGGTCTCTCCGTTGGGACAATCATCGCCATCTGGCTCGATGCAAAATTTGGGCCGGGAGAGTCGGGACTCAGCGTTGTCCGACCAACGTTTCACGCAAGGAATGAAGAAGCTCAAGAGGGCTGAAAAGACAATTAGGCCTCCTGCCACGCAGAAGGGCAAGGTGTAGTCTTTAGTGAGGTCATACATGGCACCTGCGGAAGGAATAAAATAGTGAGTTGAAGCTATATTTCGAAATATATAAAGTACTATATATATGACAGAAACGAGGTATTTCAAGCCACTTTACGGTATTCTGGGAAAACTGTTCAATTTAGTGGAAAAAATGTAAGTTAAATAGATAATAGAGAATTTTAGGTAAATTAGTGAAACTAGGACAATAGTGTGAGAAGTTTAGTTCGTTTGTGTGTTGATTTTTAACGTTGGCCTATTTCTGCAACACTAGGTCTAGACACCCACGCCAGGGAATGAGCCTTCATCAAAGTTGAGCATGTATGTAAATAAAAATTAAAACAACAAAAAAGATACTTGTAATTTTGGGCACATTTTGAAAAGAAAATTAAATCTAAAATAAATGTATCAACATTTTTAAATCACTTTGAATCAGTAAGATTTTGATCAATTTAAAAATTTGACTAAAATATGACTCCAATATTCAGTCACTTCTCTATTATCTAATGGAAAAAGTTTGAAAAACCTCAATAACTTTTGAAGAACCTGAATGGAGAAAAGTGTATACACGAATACCAATGAAACTGCCACATATGAACATATCAGAGATCGGGCGAACAGTAGGGGTACTCAAACAGACCCCACAATTTCGCACATGTGTGTAGTTTATCAGTTAATTGGGGCCATAGTACATGTGCTGATCCCCTTCTAATTGGATGTACCACCTGCTGCAATAGGGTGTGCCGAAGTACTGGATAAATAAGGAGTTTTTTTTACTGCAAGTTGCTCTTGCAGTCTATTATGGTAGGCCTGTGCAAGCTGCATTTGTGCCCATTTCACAAAAGACACTAAACTTGTGGACCTTGGCAGTTTCTTGATTCTAAAGCGCATGTGCATCATATGTGGGCCAAATGCAGATATCCCAATTGCCCAAGTGAAAAGTTCGTTTACGGAGCTAGGTAAAACTGTGGCTACACTATATGCCTGTCAATTGGAATACTCTGGTTCGAATCCTGGGTAGGGTATCTTGATTGTGGTTTTGAACAGATTTTTCAGGCAAAAGCAAGAGTAATTTCTCTAAGAATCGGCCGGCCGTTACCGTGCATACATGGAATACATATCCCTCTAATGTTATGTTTGTGTAGCTATCCTCGTCCACTATAAATCCCTTATATGACCATAAATATTTTCAGACATTTTACAAAATCTTTTATGCCCTATTACCCAGGTAACACACATCGTTGGATTTTAGTTGGCGACATTGGTGAACTGCTGGAAGTTGGCGGCCAATATTGGCTAAACATTGGAAAATGGTGCAGTTGCCAATCATAGGTTTTATGTTGGCATTTAACGTTGGAAAAACGTTGTTATATGCTACAGTTGAGAATTATCGGTTTTATGTTGGCAATAAACGTTATTTATATATATGTGGACGTTTTGCCAATGTTTTCACAACATTAGCCCAATTAGTCGTTTAACCATTATCCAGCGAGGCATTTCTGCATTGTCCCAATGCATTTTCCCAACATTGGCCCAACAAGTTTTGGTTACTAGGGTATTTCCTTATCTAGGCAAAACATTTGATCGCAGTTGGTCCATTTGACCCCATAAAGGGTGCAAAATATATCATCTTCCCAACATAATATTTTGTTTGGACAAAATATTATAAATGGATCGTTCGATTGTTTAATTAATTTTAAGCAACCTAAACGTAAGTTTCTCAAGGTGCCCAGTGAATTAGTTTGAAAATATTCAAACATATTTCAAAAAGTTCTAGGCTCTTTCTAGGTAATTTTTATAAATCCGCTTTTTCATATCAAACTAAAGTTCCCTGCAAGATCTGGAAATCTGTCTAACTCGATCTAGACATTTACAAATATCCCATTACCCTCGGGCCTTTACCATGGAACGCCAAACTACCGACCATCATAAAAGACTCTAATTTTCAGTGATTATCCAAGGAAAATGACAATGCTGAAGTTTTCGACAATATTAGTAAAGAGCGTAGCCAGATTTAACCCAAGGCCTACCTGCAAATGGCGATCCCACAAGCGCTGCTCCTCCACGGAAAAGTATGAGAAGCCCAAAGGAATTCGTCAATTTTTCCAGACCCAGTAGATCGACCAAAATGATTGATGTGAGCGAGACATAAGCAGCTGAAAAACCCAAATATGAATGGTATTAGTTTTTAACAGCATTTGCGCTACCGCTTCGAAATCATATGATCCCTAGAAGATTTTTTAATGAACAGAAAACAATTCTGATACCCTCTAATTAATTACAACAAGACCAAGATAATAAGTCTCCACTTAAGAAGTATAATTTGTGAATTCACGAAATCAAGTTAGATTCACAAGTTATATTTTCCTCTAAAAAGTGGAAATTTCTCAAAACCTATCTAGTATAATGCTCATATATAACCCAAAAAGGTTACAAGCTTATTATTTACAATGGATCAACTTCTTGGATAACATTGTTTTCAAAACATATAAACACAAATATATATTACAAATATATAAAATTTACGTTCCATTCAAATTGGGCTTACTCACCAATAAATAGTCCGAAGCAGACACAGACGACCACAAGTAAGGCATAACTTGTACAAAAAGGAATTACAAAAACTGCGACTCCACTCAGGGCCAAGCACACGTTGTTGACAAAGAGCGCATCCACACCAGGACGATCCGTCACCCAACCGAAGAAAAGTCTGCCCACCGTGTTAGTGATGCCAATGATAGAAAGTAGGAAGGCCGCCTTATCTGGAGTCACATTCTGAAACGGAGCATATAAAATTGGTGGATTTTCTTGGAATAATTCTCCCAGGTTTTACGAAACTTTCCCGTTTAATAAGTTTCAAATATCTAGTCCCTAGAAATACTTTAAATAGCAATGGTAAACATAATAAAAACGACAGCAGGAACCCAACAAGGTTCGATACATTAACAAAAGAACAAAATTGCCTCTCCTAACAAGTCGCTTGGCAGAACAACGATTTTAATTAATTAAAGCAGGGGTCGGCTAACCTTTTTAGAAACGAGACAGATTGGAAACGTTTTTGGGTCGTTAAGGCCAAATAACACATAATCATACATCATATATATATATATTCGATTTCTTGATGATCATTTCATGATCGTTTTCCGTGGGGTGGGCAAGATAGATTAAACGTCTAAGTAGGCTACGTTTGGCTCATGAGGCATGGTTTACCAATCTCTTGATTAAGTAATGTTCTGCCCTTCTTTACAAAATTTGGTAAATATATATAATTCAAATTCATAAAAGTATTTTCTATTTTATTTAATCATTTTTAGATCCTGGAATTTCAAATAGTGAAAGACATTTTTTGTTTGGACAGGCCTAAATCCGCCGTATTTTGGGCACATTTGCGAGTATTTAATAGTACGAAGATCGCATGAGTCACTTACCAGCTTTCCCGCAAAATCTGTGATGTACACGAATGGCACGTAGAAACCCAGCATTCCGAAAATATTAGAGATACCGATGAGGAGGAAAATAGGGTTCTTGATCAGTGAAAAGTCTAACATGGCCGCTATTGTGTCAGTCATGGAGCGTGGGATGGCCAAGCACCAGCACACAATCTCTCGCTCATCGGGATCCGTGGGTTCCACATGGTAGGTGTAGCCGCCGTCGGGAACCTGCTGTACTGTAACAGTGGATTTGGGGATGGACATAACACTGGCTCGATATGTGTCCATGTCACGTTGTGAGTGTGTGTACTCAGGCAGGTGGGCAATGCTGCCACTATAGAAGATGTCCTTGCGGTACATGGGCCGGGCAAAGTCCTTCTTCTCGCTTGACTTGGCCATCTGGGTGACAGTACTTGTGGATCCTGCTTGTGAGCCGTTAACCTTCACCCACACCTCCTCCACCGAGCAATTGTTGTTGCGGCTCTGGAAGGGTGGGATCAGTCCACTATTGGACAGCTTCAGCTGCAGGCTGTACTTGCGTGGGTCACCATCCATGGTTTGGTTGCTCTGCGACATCTTCATTAGGTTGCCATTGGCAGTGCGGATCACGTTGCGCCGCACCATGCCCTCTAGTACAGGTAAACTTTGGTTCTTAGGGATGCCATTGGGTACGCGCATAGCCGAGGGCACCACTTCTTTGTCTGCCACCATAGCGATGGCCGGTGAGATGAGGGGCGGCCGAGCGATATCAACGGAGGCGCGGTGCAAATCAGGCACCTTGCCCTCGGCAATAGTGGGAAGTGGTGTGACTGGTGTGTCCGGCCCACGCCCAAACTGATCCAAGTTGAGGCTGGAATGCACGCCAGGCTCCAGGTTGACAGGGATCTTAGCGCGACGCTCCATGGTGCCATCCGGTAGCTGCACCATGAAGTACTGGCTGCCACAGATGGAGCCACGTTCCATCTGGAATTTCTTCTCCTCGGCCATACGTTGCAGCAGGGGCTTGGCGAGGCTAGCAGGGGACGGAGCTTCCAGTGGCCGCATCAGTGATCCCATGACCTGTTGAAAAAGAAAATCACTTTTGAATTCCCAGAATTGTCGATAACTGATAAAATAGGGTCATAATTTTTGGGAGCAATCATTTATATTAAAAGTTTACAGGAATGCCAAAGTAGTTTGGGGGAAAATCGAAAAATATTTATTACAAAAATCTTTCTTTAAAAAAACTACCTAATTATAAATAGAAAACATTAATGCAGTACTAAAACCTTTTCAAAACAGAGCAGACGACATTATTCAAAACCTGAGTACTATTTCTTTGAGGAAAAAGATTATCTTACATTAAAATCCCTCCTTAGAAAGTGTACTTTGACAATTTAAGAGCCTTATTCAGCACATCGTTATTTTTAAAATGTTGAAAAACGCTGAGCAAGACAATAACGGAATCTGATGCTATGATGGAGAATTCCATGAGATTCAATGGAGGAATGTGAGTAAATTAACTCCATACATGTACGTCAAAACGTCATATGTATAACCAGAAATGTGTTCCGACATATATGGAGCATAATATGGCATAAATAGCCATATATAATTTTCCATCCAGGATATGGCTTGAAAAATCCTCAGGGCGTCTTAAATTTACCCTACACGAGTGGGCAACTTTGGGACACATTGATGGGAGCATCCTTGGCACCTATTAATCATACAATACAAATTTAGCTTATTTTGGAAAGAGGAGGATTGAATCTATATGACCTGGTCAGTTTCCGATAGTACTTAAAGATCACTTTCAGAAGTCTGAAAAACTTTCATAAAGGAGCCACATTTTATGGTTTTTGATTAATATGTAGTTTTGGCAAGATTCCAAAACATTTCACCAAAAGCGGGTTGATTTAGCTACCCATGTGTAAACTGAAACGTAATAATGATGTTTGTTATATTATGTGAAACTTGTTTGGCCGATAACAGCTGTGTCAGAGAGAAAACAAACGTGATTTATTTTAATCAATGGTTTCAAATTTCGTTTTGGGTAACAATGCATGGCGTCAAATGTCAATTTCATGCTAGAATAAAACATTTTATTAAGTTAGCTTACATAATGGCAACACCAACTAAGCCTTCAAACTACACTGCTCACAAAAATTAGAGGACATTTCAAAATGAATATGAAGCGATTGAAATAACCCTCAATTTGTCCAACTTTTTTATGCAAACAAATTAGATAGATATACCATTTTTGTGAAATTTTAGGGCAATATAATACCAAAATTGCAAAACACTGAACACCGCAATATTTAATATAATTAATAGATTTTAAACATTTCAACAAATTTCATAAAATCCAACTTCCAGGAAAAGTAAGTTTCATTTTCAACAAGGCAAACTTCAGAAGATTATTCTTTACTTTAAGGCAATAACTCTGCAAATTGTGCACTGCACCAGTTAGTTATACCGCTCGTAGTAGCATTTCCAGAAATTCAATTCCCAGAGAAGTTAACATTTTTATATGCTTACCACACAGTTCAGAATAAGGCCGGCCATGATTAGCAACGAGCCCTTCCATCCATACTCATCAAGCAGAACCTGAGAGAGTGGAGCGAACAGGAAGGTACCGACCCCAGAACCACAAACAGCGACTCCAGTGGCGAAGGCCCTTCTCTTCTCGAAGTAGTAGCCCACGCTGACGATCGCTGGCAGGTAAATCAAACCGAAGCCAATGCCTGTACAGAAGTAAGTATTACAACAGAATTGAAAGAACGAGTCAGATATGTTGAAATGACAGTGTTCCAAGGCAAAGCTTACCACCCATTACGCCATACGTGAGCATTAGGTAGTCAATGTTAGGAGAGTACTGGGCCAGGATAAAGGCAACACAGCCAATGATGCTACCAGCGATGGTCACCGGACGGCATCCAAACTTGTTGGTTAAGGCACTCACGATGGGACCTGCGGGGAAAGAAAACGTGTGTAAATAACTTATGCCTTAATAAACTTCAACAAACTGCCAAAGGTGCTTTTATACAAATAAATTGAGTTCATATTAAAAACCGCACTTTTAATACTGAAAAATTGCCCTTTTAAATTCAAAAGAAAATTCGAGCAGAAAAATCACATTTTAAATGCACAAGCACACCTTTTAAATTTTACCGATTAGGGTTGATATAAATTCAAGGGAATATTTTTGTAAATATTTTGGATTTCAAAGGGAGAGAGTGATTGTTTGGTTCTGCAGGTCTCAGAAAAACTGCAGTGACCTTTGGGTTTTTTCCACAATTTAACTGTTTTAATCCTTTCTTTGTTTAATACCTTCTTTTTTTACCCTAATTATGTTTTCGGTTTCGCCCCAAGCTTTTCTCTTGTTCTTTAATCTTCTCCTAGGGCATGTCAGTATGGTTTTTGGGTCAATAGGAGCTATTTTGGAAATTGCCCTTTTGCATTTAGGTTAATTGGTTATAGATGGGTTTTTTGGATGATTATTGTCATCTTCTTGCTTTGGGCCATATCACAAATGATAAAACCTTTGTATTATGTTGCTATTGGTCCCTTTTCGACTTGTTCAAGGAATGGACAATGACCAGTGTGTAGGTGTTGGCTTGTTGGAATTTTATGCTTTTTGTCTTTACTGTTTTTGCTGTTCATTCTCAACAAGTTGCACCAGGGACTGGACCTATTCCAGTAACAGTGCTTTGTATGTAATGTTTCAAAATGTTTAAGTATAAAGTATTTCTACCAAGCCAAGTTTACATGTGCTTCAATTCAGCAGATCCTGATTTACAACCAGGCATATCTGGCCCTTGAACTCCCATCCAGAAGTTCTAGCCATTTACAAGAAGAGACAATTTCTACACAGCAGTGGCAGAACAATTGTCCCATTTCAACATTGTTCCTTCAAGCTGGATGTTTTAAGTATTAGTATTTTCAAAAAGAAAATAGACATCCCGAAACTTCTGCATCAGCAAGAGTAAACTTCAAGCAACATAATCAAAAGTGAACTTTAAGAAGCAAGAATTAGAGTGGACATCAGGATCAGTGAACAGTGAGTTTATGACTTTAGATATTGCCAATTTTCAATTATGGATGCACTCATTGCTAAGCGTAAGGTTCTCAAGGGCAGAATCACTCACATTGAAACTGCTTTTCAAAGGCATGAGAGTATGTCACTCATTGAAATTGAGCAGAATTTAGAGAAGTTAGACAACCTCAGAATAGACTGACAACGTAGAAGTAGATATTTCATCACACTGCAATGATGTTGAAGCAGATGAACACTCAGTGAAGTTTGATGCAATGGACTTGAGACTGTCATCACTAAAAGTTAGGCTTACTGCAATTAAACCTCAACAACAACAGCAGAGTTCAACTCCAAGGTTGGAAATGTCATCTACAGATGTAAAGCTGCCACGCATGGATCTTCCAACCTTCAATGGAAATCATCTGGAATGGAGGTATTTTCGGGACCTGTTTACATCGATTCTAACCTGAATAAAAAGATCAGCAATGCTCAAAAACTGCATTACCTAAAGTACTCTTCAAGGAGAAGCAGCTGGGATCCTTCAATCAATTGACATCACAGACATCAACTACCCAGTAGCATGGAACCCACTCACTGAAAGTTATGAGAATAAGCGCCAGCTCATTTATTGTCACATGAAGATGGTATTCAGCCAGCCTACAATCACTGCAGAATCCAGCAGTGACTTGAGAAGTATGCTGGATACAAGAATCAAGCACGTCCGTGCTCTCCAGGGCCTCGGATTGATGACTGAACACTGGGATCCAGTTCTTGTCTATGTTGTTTGTGAAAGACTCAACAAGGAGTCCCGTCGCCAGTGGGAACTTCCCAGCCCAGTAACAACACTACCCAGGTTTAATGAGCTAAAATCTTTTTAGAGCAACGCTGTCGTGCATTGGAAACCACGGTCCCAGTTTCAGTTATGCATTCAACAATTCAAGGCCATCCGCAGTAGGAAAGACAACAAAAGTGCATCATGGATCAACAATGAACAAGTGTGGACTGTGTAAGGGTGAGCACGGACTGTTTAAATGTGCGTCATTCATTGCATTTTCTCCTCTTGAAGCAGCATATGATGAGCAAATTGCCTTTCCAAAGGCATCTTAAGTGGTTAGTGACAATTTTTATGTTGATGATTTAATGTCTGGTGAGAACTCACGGTGTGAGGCCCTAGCCTTACAATCTGACCTCATCATAATAACAAACTCATGTGGATTTGAACTTAGAAAATGGTCATCAAATGATCCTGCCTTACTTGACCTCCTTCCTAATAAACTAAGAGCAACCACTGATATGCTAAATCTTGACTGCAACAACACAGTCAAAACACTTGGTGTTCAGTGGCATCCCACATCTGATACTTTTTCTTTTTCTGTTGAAGTTCCACCTGTAAGAAATGTACTAACCAAAAGATAACTAATTTCAGATTTTGCTAAAGTGTTTGATCCATTAGGCTAGTTATCCTCAATAACAGTTGTGGGTAAAATCTTGTTTCAATCATTATGGAAGGCAAATTTAGATTGTAATGACCATCTGCCCAAAATTATTGTCAATGATTGGGCCAAGTACATGCTTCAATTGCCCCTTATTGAGTCCTTAAAGATTGATAGCTGTGTTACTTTCAGCAAAAATAAATCTCACCAACTCCATGGATTTGGTAATGCCTCAGAAAAGGCATATGCAGCTGCTGTTTATTTCAGGTCAAAAGATTCAAATGGTGTAGTGAAGCTACATCTGGTTGCAGCAAAAACAAAGGTGACCCCTATTAAAACTATCTCTTTCATGACTTATGTAAATAGTTCTAGTCATGGAATTTGGCAATTGGTGAGATACACTGTTGGTCAGACTCAACAATTGTTCTCTCATGGCTTGCATCAACCACCACACAGTGGAAAACTTTTGGCTAATTGAGTCACAGAGATCCAAGAAGGTAACTATGCTTGGCATCATGTCAAAAGTGAAGAAAATCCCGCTGATCGCACATCTCGTAAGATCTTGCCAGGAGACCTGATTCAACACTCTGGTGGCATGGTCCAGAATGGCTTCAGAAGAATGCTTCAACAATTATGGACAGTCCCCCTCAATTGGACAATCATATTACCCCTGACAAAAGGACACAACTGGTCACAGTTCATGGTAAAGCTGATGCATCACTATTGGAGAAGTTCTCATCACTTTAAAAGCTTTAATGCATCACTGCATACGGCCTTCATTTCCTGTACAACCTTAGAAAGGACCCCAAATATCGGAGAAATGATAGTCTGTCCACTGAAGAGCTGGATCAAGCTCTTCTTCTATGGATCAAGTTGGTGCATAAGATTAAATTTCAAACAAAAATAAGCTATCTTTTGCAAAACAAGCAGTTACCAAAATGAAGCAAGCTCCTATGTCTTAACCCTTTTATAGATGCAGATGGTATTAGGGTAAGCGGTTGGATTTTACACTCAGTTGTCACACAACAGGAAACATCCAATATTGCTGCCACATAGCAATACCCTGACATTACTTATTGCAAATCATTACCATGTTACAAGTCTTCATGCTGGTCTGGAACTGTTATTAGCAACTTTGCAACGTTGATTCTGGATACTTTGTGGAAGAGACATGCATTCCCTGCCATCGACAGTGCAAAACATTATCAAAGCAGCTAATGGGTGATCTTCCAGCATCCAGAATTACTCCAATACCAACCTTCAAAAATGTGGGGTTGATTTTGCAGGGCCTTTAACCTTGCGCGTTCTTAAAGGTCGTGGTCTAAAGACATTTAAAGGATATGTGGCATTGTTCATATGCTTTGCTACTAGAGCAGTACATTTAGAATTAGTGATTTGTCCACCAATGCTTTTAATGCTGCCCTTAAAAGATTCGTAGGCCGACATGGAAAGCCTAGCGACATTACAGCGATTGTGGGACAAACATTGTTGAAGCTGACAATGAAATGCAAGATTTTGTCAAGCTGGCTAGATCTGCAACCCACAATGAACAGATAGCAAGACACCTAAGCAATGATGGGATACAGTGGCACTTTAATCCACCTTTAGCCCTTCATTTTGGTGGACTCTGGGAAGCTGGCATCGAATCGGTAAAGTACCATCTTCGACTAATTGTGGGTGAGACTCATCTCAACTTTGAGGACATGTCCACTGTGCTAGTGCAAATTGAGGCATGCTTTAATTCACGGCTTAAGTGACCCTAATGATTTTGAAGTTCTAACACCAGGTCACTTCTTCATTATACGAGCACCCCCTGCAATTCCAGAGCCAGATTACTCCCACATTAAGTTACGCCATTTACCAAGGTGGCAAATACTTCAGAAGCTCACCCAAGACTTGGAAGCGCTGGACATCTGAATGTTTAACAAGACTTCAACAACATCCAAAATGGAAATGCGTACAACCCAATCTCAAATGTGGAAACCTGGTCCACATCAAGGAAGACCGGCTTGCTCTAATGAAATGGAAACTTGGACGAATTACAGTAGTTTACCCAGGTCAAGATGGATTAGTACGAATGGTAACTCTCAAAACAACAAATAGAGAGTTAAAAAGATATATCATAATGCTTTCTCCACTTTCCATAGATTCAGAAGGCTAATGATTTTGTTGAAAGTGGTGATTTCAAGGTGGGCAGTGTTTGGTACTGCAGGTTGTCAGAAAAACTGCAGTGACATTTGGTTTTTTCCACAATTTCACTGTTTTAATCCCTTCTTTGTTTAATCCCTTCTTACAGCACTTTGGTTGATTATTAGGTCAAAATACCTTCTTTTTTGACCCTAATTATGTGAATTTTTGGGTCAATAGGAACTATTTTGGAAATTGCCCTTTTACATTTAGGTTAATTGGTTATAGATGGGTTTTTTTGGATGATTCATGTCATCTTCTTGCTTTAGGCCATATCACAAATGTTAAAACCTTTGTATTATGTTGCCATTGGTCCCTTTTCGACTTGTTCAAGGAATGGACAATGACCAGTGTGTAGGTGTTAGCTTGTTGGAATTTTATGCTTTTTGACTTTACTGTTTTCGCTGTTCATTCTCAACTAGTTGTACCAGGGATATTCAGTCCCTGGTACCCTGGGTGCCTCTTCCTATAACTGCGCTTTGTATGTAATGTTTCAAAATGATTAAGTATAAAAGTATTTCTACCAAGTCAAGTTTACATGTGCTTCAATTCAGCAGTGCCTGATTTAGTACCAGGCAAATCTGGCCCTTGAAATCCCATCAGGAAGTTCAAGCCATCAACAAGAAAGGACAATTTCTACAAGGCAGTAGCAGAACAATTGCCCCATTTCAACAGGGATCTATCCCCAAGATCCCCAAAAAATGACACAAAAAGGTTAAGTAATTCGAAATTTAGTTTTGCAACTTCCACATTGTATATGCATGTCTGAAAAGCAGTAACAGAAGTTCATTGGCTAACAATGAAATGCTTTATTTTGAAATCATGTTTAAAAGTATGTTTTTTAAATGCTAAACAGTTTCTTGCAAGTCATATTTTGTCATACTACTAATAAAATCATTTTAGCACAAATGGAAATGGGTTGAATATCTTTGATAAACTGATCGTTGTTGTCATACAACAAATGAGTGACTGGGCAAATCTAAATTTTAAACCGAGGTCACGTGTAGAATGTTGCACGTTAAGGCTGGCTCTACACTGGAAGTGAAGTTGCGCGAATACGTCCTACAAGTGGCGACTGATCCTCCTTGCAGTGAGCGCATAGAAGCTCATTTACTTCGAGCGAGCGCCTACGAGCGACAATACAAGGCAGGCGACTACTCCGCTCGAAATGGGATCAGTCGCTTGATCGTGTCTAATGGCGGCAACCACAGACAGCATCAATTATATGCAGGGAAGCCAACATTTTGCACCAGAACAAAATGTTGGCTTCCACACATTTCCTTGGAGCTGTGTGTCGTTGCCACATACCAGGTGATGTTGTGTAAGGGAGACCAGGGCACAGTGGTACAATGTCTTTATAAAATCAGGTTTTATCTGCAACCCAATGCTTTCGATTTGCAAAGAAGCTGTATGCAACACTCTTTCATTAACCAAAATTTTTGCAATCTGACACAAGTATAGAAGAAAATATTTGCAGTTAAAAGTTTTTGTTAAGTAATTATTCAACTCGCTATTGGATTTGTATTCTATGTGTAATTATAAAATATTAGTAATGCTGCAATATACCATTGACGAGTGTCTATATCTAGCTATAATTTCGAACTAAAGTTTATGTTAATTTGCCATGTGGTCAGCTGTAAGGCTTTATCCAAATCAAATTGGTTATACGGGGTATAGTGGGACATGTCCCAGCATACCCCAATTAATGTTTTGGCAAATATTTGTATATTTTCTCATTAATCATAACTTTAAATAAAAACCACATTTAAATTTATGTTTTAAAGTAAAAATGGTTCACAATCACAGGAAAAAAAAACATTTGGACAAGTAAGCAGTGAAAATATGAAAGCTGCTGTAATTATGGTTAATTTTAATCGTTTTTCTAATTTATACTTGGAATTTTAAATTGACGTGCGGAATTAAACAATTAATCAATGTGGTGTTCTTTTTCTTGTAAAATTTGCCTTAATTTCGCGTGGACCACTGTTCCCCGTGTCATGTCCCACTGTGCCTCGGTATAGGGCGCAGTGGGACAGTCTGCGCAACCAACTTTAATCTTTTATAGCACAAAAATTACTAGCTCTAAAACGATGACAAAACGTATACAGATCCTGAAGGCTTGTATATTACTGTGTTATCATTTTAAAATGCTGAGTTAAATATTTTTCCCAAAAAAATGTATTCTAAAGTGTACCCACTGTGCCCTGGTCTCCCCTACAATGTTACATTTTTAGGTCATCTTTTACGGTAACAAAGACAACATAGAAATAGATTAGAATTACAGTGTAATGTACAGTATGTAAAATTTATATTCACCCCACCACCTTGTTCATGCTATGGATGCTTATAACATGTTTCATAAT
>JAQGAE010001894.1:0-20267 GCA_034696685.1 Julus scandinavius | reverse complement strand
CGCTGAATCAAACAGTGTCGAGGAAGACCCCAGGACTTATGGAGAAGCCATAAGTTCTCATGATGCCGATAGATGGCGGGAAGCAATAGACGACGAGATGCAAACCCTCAAAATGCGCAAGGTACTCCGGGGGAGGTCGTCCGGCATAGGGCACGCCTAGTGGCGAAGAGGTTCCAGCAGCGGGAAGGTTGGGATTACATGGACGTTTACAATCCGGTGATAAATTTTACACTGGTCAGTGTTTTCTTTTTCCTTCTCGTGGTGTGTGGGGGCTGGTTTTAATTACCATCTTGATGTCAAGTGTGCTTTTCTATATGGTACACTAGACATCCCAGTCCTCATGGAACCACCACCCTAGGTGGGGAAGACACAAAACCCCTTGTCTGGCGTCTTGAAAAGTCCCTCTACGGACTCCATCATTCCGGAAGGTGCTGGTGGAGTACCTTGCACGAGGAATTGCAATCTCGTGGGTTCAAATCACTCGCCACTTGCGAGTGCATCTATCGAGTGCGTTGGGATGCGCTGATTCTTGTTTACGTAGACGACCTGCTGATCCTCAGTAAAAATAGAAGGGTCCAGGCCGAGGTTGTCGGAAGCCTTCGAGAGTTGTATGACATCAAAAACCTCGGTCCAGTGAACTTCTTTCTGGGGATTCAAATTACACAGGGCTTAGACCACGTGAGTATGAGTCAAACTCCTTACATTGAGACCTTGGTGAAGCGGATGCACATGGTCACAATGAAGACTGCGAAGGAGTTACTCAGTATAGGGACGGTAATGTCCTGGCAATTAATGCACGGAGAGACCGAAGTGATTCCGTATCCTTATCGGAGTCTGATCGGCTCATTGCTGTATATCGTTAGGATGACCCGACCAGATATATTGGTCGCGGTAAACACATTAGCGAAGTTCAGTAGTGCGCCTACTTTAATGGCCTGGCATCAGGCAGAGAATTTGCTGAATTATGTCAGCCAGACTAAAAACAAACGTCTGATTCTCTTTAGGAGCCATGATACCAGAGTCAGGGCGTACACTGACGCATCCTGGGGGTCCGATGTGGATACGAGCCACTCCGTATCGGGGATGATAGTTATGATGGGTCATTCCCCGGTGGCGTGGAACTCGAAGCGGCAAACCATAATAGCCCAATCGACCATGGAGGCGGAGCTTATAGCGTCCGTCGACTTGGTCAAAGAACTAATCTGGCTATTCACGATTCTGGAGGAGGTTTCACCGGCATTGCCCCAGGGAAATCCTGGGCCAGTCCTCTTCCTGGACAATCAATCAGCAATTCATGCCATCCGCAATGAGGTGGAGAATGGCACCACAAAATATTTTAATCTGAAACTCCGGTTTGTGAGAGACCACTATAAGAAGGGTCTCTTTAAACTACAGTTTGTCGGGACCAAGTGTAACCTGGCAGACTTGCTGACCAAGCCCTTGTCCTCCGACCGGATTTACCAGCTAACCCCTTATCTAAAATAAATAACTATTAAATACTTTGTGTGTTTAAAAGGGATTGTCGCGGAAACGGGGGAGTTTGTTGTACTGGTTTTTCGCGACACTTGTGATTCTTAACCCTTTTCCCATATTTATATTTATATATATTTAACCATATTTTATATTTATATATAGATTATATTTATACATAAGGTGTTTTAATTACCTTGCCTGTATGGTGATGAAGGGCCATCCAGTTTTTCAGTCCCTTAAAAGAAAAACAAAAGAAGATTAAATAAATGGAGGACCGAAACTATAATGATAATAAAGGGTCTTTATTTAAGATACTTTCCTATTAGGTTGGGGAAGTTAGGGATTGGCCGACTGGTCAAACTGTTGGGCGGCCATCTTAGTGCTCGATAGTCTAGCCACCACTCTCGCTTTGGCCACCGACCCGTGCGGGTGTTGGCCCTTCTTCATCTAAAGGGATTTGACGAAAGTAACTGATTTGTTTATAATTAATGCCAAATCTACTTGTAAGTTGATACAACTAATTAATAAAATTAAAAGAGCTTGCCTTCACAAAATGAATCCGAATCCTGGCGTCATTAATCTGGAACTGGTGTTCCTGCAACAATAAAAGGGGCATCATCATCATAAACAACAGGGTGAAACACCCCAAAGCACGCTAAGCCAATCGAATTGGCCAATAGCGAGGAACAGGTGATAGGCCCGTTAACCAATGGCAACGGGCCATGGAGAGACAGAACCAACCTGTAACGGGCGTGTTTTGTCGACTAACGGTATTGGGCATGTTAATCACACGCGCGTGCCCAATCACAGAAGGGAACGGGCGACGAGGATTTCACCGGTGGCGTATCATTGGCCGACTAACAGGATGTCCCAAAACAACTGGCAAACCAAAAAAAACCCAGGCTGGCAAAGTCATTCAATGGCGAGAACCAAAAACCTACCAGGCGTGGTCTTCAAACATCAGCATTACTTCAATTGCATGGCAAGGACTACGGAAATATCCCACACACGTCCAATTCCGAGAGGACATTCTCAACGGCCATCTGGGAGTCACGGGGTTGGACGGGCGGCGTCCCAAACACCGCGGCGACAGGATTGGCCCCTGAAAGCGCCAATCAAAAGTCCCGCAAAAAAAAAAGGTTGACTAGTCCCCCATGTTAGGGATCGCATTTTCATTAACATTATTCCCAGACCTCCATGTTTCCGGAGGTGGAGGATGACCCAAAACTATCGACAGATGAACCATGCTCTACTACCAATGTTAGCCAAAAAAATGGAGCCATGGAGATAAAATAAAAACTCACATTTCCAATCCTTTATTTCAAGGTCACCAGCAAAAAAAACTCATTTGCCTATGACAACGCATCGCAACAACAGACAAAAAAACAAGATGGCGATCGCTAAGCTCCCGCTAAGCCCACTTCTGCTCAAGCTTTGGACACTTCAGCCAAACACGTGTTACTGCTGCTAGCAAAACGAATTTACCCCCGGAGAAGTTTATACTCCAGGGACCGTGGGACCGCTATAGTATGACAAAAATTCACGCACCCACAAACAGACCAACTCCCTACAACCTCAAGGTCCTGTCTGTTGGTAACACAAACGGTTTGGTCACCGTGCCAGCTATTGCAGTGCCCCGTGCGTCTTCTCGGCTTCGGAAAACTGGTTTAGCCACCACAGTGCCTCGATGGCTGTGGCAACGAAAAATTCCCATGCATATTCATGACAGACTAGACATCCGGCCGATTCTTTTCTCGTTGACATCAACGCTGATGTCTCCGTCCTTCCTCCTACTTCCAACAAAAGACGCCACCCTGCACCTCTCACACTGAGTGCTGCAAACGGCACCACCATTCGTACCATTGGTAACCGTGTGGTTACGCTAACCCTAGGTCTCCAACGCCCACTAGTATGGACATTCCTGATTGCTGATGTGGACCATCCAATCAATGGTGCAGACTTCCTAAAACATTTTGAGTTGTTCGTCAACCTTCGTGCCTGCACCCTTACTGACCCCTCTACAGGTTCACAAACTCTCAGCTTTGTTTTCCGTGCAAGTTCTTTGGACTCCATCTAATTGAGCCTGTCTCTCCACCTACATAATCTTGGCATGTTGTGCTCCTCTGCGAGTTCCCAGAGCTTACTCTTCCGTCCCCACATTCTAATGTTCAGCATCCGATTATTCATTCCATCTCCACTACCAGGCCACGAGTCTTCGCCAAACCACATCAGCTGCTTCCAGACCGTTTGGCTTTCGCCCAGGCAGAATTCCAGGAGATGATACATCAGAGTAACTGCCGCCTGTCGAAAGCCCGTGGGCTAGTCTACTTAACATGGTCGCTAAAATCTGGTGGATAGCGCCCATGCGGCGACTATCGACGACTTAACGCAGCTACTGTACCTGGCATATACCTGGCGGTGATCCCACACATCCAGGACTGCTTCCAGAAGCTCGCCTGCATTACCATCTTCTCCACTGTGTACCTGGTCCGTGCTTTTAACCAGATCCAAGTGGACCCTCATGACGTAGCAAAGACTGCAGTTATCACCCTGTTCGGGCTATTCAAGTTCCTGCGGATACCTTTCGGCCTTCGAAACGCCACGCAAACATTCCAGCGTTTTGTTGACATTGTTTTGCGGGACTTCAACATTCGCTATGCATATATTGACAACATCCTGGTGGCTTCCCGCTCACTCAAGGAACACCGGAAGCACCTCCGGATTCTGTTTCAGTGACTATGTGAATACGGGAATATCCTCCACCCCAACAAATGCATCTTCGCACAACCATATGTTACTTTCCTAGGATAAACTATCCAAGCCTTCGAGGCAGCAAGGTCACGGTTATTCATGATTTTCCAGAGCCAGTCACCTTCACCCAGCTCCGGCAATTTCTCGGGATGACCGCGTTTTGCAGTCCCTTCCTGCCACACACTGCTCAAATCCAATCCAGCCTTCATGTATTGCTGCTAAGCTGCAAAAAACGTGACACCCGCCCCATTACGTGGACAACTGCTACCCGTTTTGCATTCACCGAGTGCAAACACCTCTCTGGGCCTCATGGTGGATGCATCAGACTTTGCAATGGGAGCTGCATTGTATCAGCTCGTGGATGCCCACTGGCAACTTCTGGTATTCTTTTCTAAAAGTATAATGAGGCACAAACGCACTATAGCACATACGATCGGGAGTTGCAGGCAGCATTCTCCGCCGTAAAACACTTTTGGCATATTCTTGAAGCCAGACCATTTAACTTATTCACTGACCACAAGCTTTTCGCCCCACCATGGATGCCGCATCACCCCAACATGGATGCCGCATCACCCCACCAATTCCTCTCGGACCTTTAAAGGATGATCTCTAATCTCCATCCCTTATCCGTTCGCCACAATTCTCGGCTGTCTTTGTTTGTCTCACGTGACCTGGCATCATCCACACACGTGTTTCTTCGCCGTGACTTCCTCCGACAGGCCATGCAACAGCCTTATGAAGTTCCCTTCTTCGTCCTCTGCAGGACAGATAAACAGTTAACAATCCGGCATGGCACCCGCAAGTTGACAGTGTCCATTAAATGCGTGGTGCTAGCCTACACGTGGCCTTCTGAGCACACTCCAGATGTCCCCACAACCGACACACCTTCTGGCCATGCCGCTTAACAGCGGCCTACCGGTACGTATGGGTTCCCAGAATGACACATCTGCTCCCGTCCACCCGAGCTTACAGCCACGGCAAATCACCTTCAACGTACCGGCCACTAGGACCACCACTCGCTTCGGTTGTCAAATCATCCTCCCTCCTCGGTATCGTTAGACACTTAAGGGGAGTACTGTGGCGGCCCTCATAGCAAGTGTCCCCAATAAGCCTTAGGACCACATGGGCCTCTTCCACAAGGTACCAATAAGCCTTAAGACCATGCGATCACAAATAGGCCTCATCCACGAGGTAGCCCCTCACTGCAGGCTTTCCTGCAATACGTCGTAGCTGCCCATTTTTCTTTAGGGTCTCATACTACGACCAGTCATCAGTGATAGACCTGTCTATATTGCTGTGACCCACAAATGTCACAGGAAAGAGAACAGGCCCTTCTCTCTGGAGGTCATTAGTTTCAGTCTTCTTTCTTGTGCTCTCAAGCAAGCCACACGTCCACTCCTCTGCTCTCAGGTCTGAAAAATAATCACGTTGCAGCCTGAACCATAACTCAAGTTTAATTTCTACGGATCCTGAGATCTTTCTCGTTAGTTACGAAGTTAATTTGTGTTTTTGTAATGAAGAGCTGCAATTGATATTGTCTTTCAATTGACCTCCAAAAGACGATGGAATAGCCTACCTGGCGATTCTCATGATTTAGTTCAAATTCAATCTAGCAATGATGACTGAGTCGATGCTGAAGTAGGAGCATTCTCTTGAAATTGAGTATGATCTTCTAACCAAATAGCATTTACTTGCTGACTGTAGATAACTGAGCTGAAAAAAAATTAAATTGAAAGCATTGTCCAGCAAGACATTTTTTGCATTGGCCCAGCATGAGCTGCCTATGTAGTGCCAACGAAAATACTACATTTGACAGAGCAATGGTTTTCCAACATTTGTCCCAACAGGTTTTGGTGAACTTATATTATTAAGTCGATCAGCGGTTTTAGTCAGATTTTTGGGACTTAATTTTAGAAATTTCTTACGTGTGGTTCGTTCGGCCTTTCGTTAATTTTGGGTGCTGTGGCATCAGCGAGATTCTCAGAGTTTAAGCCTGTTTTCTTTGATTTTCCCCGAGTTTACTTGCAAATGATGGGAGTTTATACTTCCTCATCATCAACTAAAGATACAAAGTAAGACCGGAAAATTTGGTGAATGGTCCAAGTCCAGAAATTAGACACAAACGGGAAACATGTGTTGGCATGCACATTGAGCGTTGACATGTAAGCTAAAAGAATGTGTGACAAGCGCAGATATTTCATGAAGTTTCCGGGTCATTTAGCAGTTGTCAATTCGTGTCGTTAAAGGTACAAAATAGAGCAGAGAGTCAAAATGAAATTTTTCTTTAAACTGGGCAAATTTGCAACGGAAACCCGCAAAATGTTGCAAAAAGTGTACAGGGACGAAGCTGTGCCTCAAAAAACGTTTACAACTGGTTTCAGCGTTTCCGGGAAGGAAGCAAATCTCTAGAAGACGATCCCCGTTCTGGGAGGCCGACCACCGCCAGCTCACTGTGACGAGGCAGCTTCAAAGGGGTACCTGAAGAGAACTTTTCACAAGTGTTCGGAAATTTGTATACACGATTTCAAAAGTGAAATGTGGCCCAGGGGGCCTACTTTGAACTAATGTAAAGCATGAAAGATCCCCCAGTACTTTGGGAAATAAAAACTTTCCTAATTGTACCAGGGTTAACGAGCTCACCTTTAAGCCTTGGCGACTCGTTAATTTACTGCACCTGATTATTACTAATCAGGTATCTCCTAATCCCTATTAGCGGGATACAGCACCAAACCCCTTTCAAACTGGTGGTGTTGCGATTAGGGTTCCTCAAAACCAATCCAAGCCAAGAATTGGTCTTGCCCAAGTCTGAGCACAAGCGCCTAGCTAAACCCCTATTCTAGGTTCGAATTGACACCCCTCTCTCCCTGTTGACATGCCCCAGCTCACACCTAAACAACGCGGTTACACAAGCAAAGGCGGACGCTGAAAACACTGGGTTCAAGAGGATTAGTTATACTCACCTAGAGGATTCTGAGACGCCTCGATTCTCCATGGTAGTGAAGAAGAGATCCAAGGGTCCTTTACCTCCTTATCTCCTCGGCTGGTTTCGGACACTGCTCTTCCGTTGGTCCAGGCTCGGTCTGTGCAAACCTCAATTTTGCACTCTAACTCCCTGGATGCAAATCACCGCAAATTCTGGAAATCCCTGAAATTGGGTGAATACAAAGTTACCCCCACACTATTCCTCTGAAACCGTGGCACATGCAAGCCAATTTCTTACTTAATAGATCCTGGTTTAATCAGGGCCTCTGTTCCCTCCAAATCCACAGGGTGGCAAGAAGGACACGAATCTTTTTAGAAATCAACTGGTAGCTTTAATCAGCCCAGGCAAAAAGGAATAAATGAATACGGTGAGGGCCCCAAGCACAATTCGCTTGGGCATCTGAGACTTCTGGAACTTAACACTTACATCAACACAAATGGCAATAACAAAATACAATGCAAATATCACTTACACTTTGGCGTGCACGTTTTCCCTAGTGTAGTGGGGCTCCCAAAATTGGTCCTGTGCAAACTCAAGCAAGGAGACTCGCTGAGGTAAGACTTAACGTCCCTAAACAGATTGCAACCACACACTTCCCCGGAAATCAGATCGATTTCTAGGCAGGTCACCAAGCGCAGCGAGCCAAAGTTTGTACTAACTAAGGGCCTGGACGATCCTTACACAGGGGCCTCAAATTCGCCTAGAATTCGACTTCGAGACTTTTGCCCTCGAAACGCACCAGGGACTCAACACCAAAAGGTGGAGTGCAGAGAGATTCACAGGATGTGAACCTCTAGGTTTTGAAGGAGTGCCTATTATATTTTTATTTAAAATTAATTTCGATTTTCATCATTTCTACTTACTCAGATAACCCTGAGAGAACCACGTCGATCCTGTTTCCTGCGCTGGGAGAAGACCTCGATTTTCAGGCTGAGTCCTACCTTTATACCCCAAGTGGAGACCCCAAGTGGATAACACTTGGAATCATATGTTCCATAAAACAATAACCAAATGAACCAAAATGCCTGTGCAGGACTTCTGCACTACGAGAGGGGAATCCTTTACGAGGAAGGCTGCATGTAGGACTGAGGTGGCAATTTCTGACATATATATAAGAAAAGTACACACACAATCAGACACGGCGATTCGAACGTATAACGCAAATTACTTGGTGCGGTACTTTCCACAGTCAGCTCGCCTCAGCTCGTATGGGCGTCCTATTGACCCCCATATCCGGCTGGGGGTCCTCTTCACGGCGATCCCTGGGCAGCTCCCCTCTTCCTTTCTTCCTGGCCTGCTGTCGCCTGATCTTTCGGTTGGCATGTTGCCCCTTCCGGAGAACATATCCGTGGGCGCACTGACGCTGCCCGGAAAAACACCACCTTTCGGGTGTCTTGATGGCCCCTTCTGGAGTATGTTCCCTGTCTGCCAGCTGAGTGGGCTGGGCGACGGGTTCCACAACCTCCATAGGTACCTCTCTGGCGATGTCACTGCGGGCTGCAGGTTGTTTCTCTTCTCTCTCGTGGTTAGGGGTCTCAGCGACGACCATGGCCTAGGGACATTCCTCGAGACATGAGGAGTCCTCGCTGACGTTGCCAAACAAATCTGACTCTGTCGATGTGGGCTCACACGATGGGGCCTTGTCGCTGGCCTCGCTAACTTGCATTTTTGAGTCTGCGACCTAGATAATGGCCACTTGTTCAGTGATCACCTCCACGTCGCTCACTGCTTGGGGCGTTTCCTCCAGGGCCCGTTGGTATCCCGCGGGCCCGAGTACTGTCGCTATCGCACGGGCCGTTCTTTGAGGGGCTTCTTCCATCCACTCAGTAAGGCACTCCATCCTGGCCTCGATGGCAGCTAATCGGCGGTCGGTAGATCTCTCCTCGCCTTTGCAAATCAAGGCGGCTGGGCCGAACCCCGACAATGGCCGCCCGGTTTCTTGAATGTGTAGCCGCAGGTATTCAGCCCTATCCAGCTGCACCCCGACTTTAAACATTTGCATTATTAGGCCGTCGATTCTCTTTGCTGCGATGGTTATGGGGGCCTCTTCGTCGACGCTGGATCCCCTGGGCACAATGTCATAAAACCCCAGGTCCGCTTCACGACCGAGAAGGGCTCCTCCATTGGGGTTTGCAGAAGGCTGTAGTCTGCCGACCTTGCGGTTGGGGTCGCGCACATGGTGTCCCCGTCCGCGTCCTCGCGTAGGCCTAACTTCCAGTGTGTTAGCCTTGGCGGTATGGCTCGACTCACGATTATCCGTGTCTCCCATCACGAATGGTGTTCCTGGGTCAGCTCGGGTTTCACTCCTTTAGTCGGACGCATTGACACTTTCGCGATTTATGGGCGCGATGCTTATTTTATGCGCGTCAGTGTTGAGGTTCCGACTGTCCTCCATCTCGCCTTTGTTGACAAAGGAGATTATGATGGCGTCGCGGGACGTGTGACTTTGCGCCTCCTCGCGAGCTTTGTTTAGGCCGTGAATGCCCGAGCGCCTTTCAGCGGCCATTACACGTAAGGCGCTAGGATTAAAGCTGGCTCTAGATAGTCCATGAGAATTAAACTTACGTGAACGTATTGGCGAGCGTTGACCCTGGTAACGGTGATTTCGGGACTTGGTCATCCCTTTCGAGGTAAGGTGTCAAAAGCATCTTCGACTTCTCCTTTTCGACTGATTTTTCGCGCACTGATCTCCTCCACCATACTCCACTTTCACAGTGTTAACACGGGCCTCAAAGCTGAGGGACTCGTCGCTATAGTCCACTTCCATTTCGCTAGCACTGGACTCCATTGTGTGCACTACTTGTTGGGACTTAATGTTATTGTAACTTCCTATGTCAACTGTCCTATAAACTGTTTGTCCCTTTCTATTTTGGGGCATTTTCTGGGTAATTGGCGAAGACGAATTAACAAGATAAGGGAGCTGATCATTGGTCTCTTCCCTGGGGCTTTGTCCAGATGGCGGCATCTTTGATGTGCCTCTGTGGTTAGTCCCCCCTAGCGCTTCCTCTTTTATGACCATAAGGAAATCTGCTTGGGTCTGAATCTTATCTGTGTTCCCAGGGATGTCAACATAATCAAAGTTGACCTCTACCCAGGGCCTAACCCTTTGATACCCAATATATTCGGTAACTAAGTGTTCAACAGGTTGGACATCCCCATTGTTGTAAAACAAGGGCTTAAAGATGTCAGGGTATCTGGGGGCCCATTCTAATGGTAGGCCCTACTGATCGAAGCTCCTGGCGGCAGTAATCACTTTATAAATAGTGGTTTTAAACATGCCTGCCCCTAATGGACTTATCTGGTTCAATTCCTCCATTTGGGCGAAGTGAACCAGGGCCAGCATATTACAAGCGTAGGAGCGCTCATTTTTGCCCTCGATTCCCTGTTGTACCACATATTGGTATGCCAGATTGGCAATAAACAGGAATTCGTTGGTAGTGTGCACACGGGTGCAGTTGGTATTTTGGAGGGTTAAATTTTCAGTCGTTAAGGAATTAAATCTGGCGGGTCTCCTAATACCCCTCCCAGATCACGACACACCAACTATATCCTGGGATTTTGTATCAACCATGGATTGTGGGGTAATTTTGGTGTTTAAGGAAATGTGGGGTGTGGTGCTTTCCCACTTTTGCTCACCTGGCACAGGGAGCATCGCCTCATCAACGTTCTGACTAATGCTAAGATTTTGTAACCTTTTAGTTTCTGTCTTCTTGGCATAGAGAACATCCACAAACGGGCTATCAGACTGGAGAATGTTATCATCCTCATCTGCTGTGGGAGCGTCGGGATCTTCATGACTCGACATGTCATCTAGGCAAGTATTTTTATTAGTCATACTAACCCCTTTTGCAGGTCGTCCTTGCTTGTTGCGTCTCAACAATGGAATCTCCAGTGGCGCATTTTAGTCCTCGTTTCCTGGGTATTACCTTAACTCACTCATTATAGGTACCTAGAATGAAGTCATGCGTGGGATCCCCTATTTCATATAAATTGGGACTAAAGACTACGAATTGTGTAAGGTCCGTCGCGACGGGGTGCAAGTTTGGCCGAGAAGTGCTTGTCTTTGGCTCTTTGGACATGGGTTTTCAGTAACACCCTGCCCAAACCTCACACTCCCCTCCTACCACACCTTCATTGTGTTGACGTCTGCGGCCGTCCTGCGCTACTTCTAGGTTTGATTGGGCTTTCAGCAGTACCCCTGTTAGTTCTTCTAACCATTCAGTAAGGCCAATGCTGTTGAACTTTGCATCATAGCACAGAGCGCTCTAAACTTAAGGAAATTGTCACTAGGCGACCTACTAACGCGGCCGAACTCTAGGAAAAATGAAGAATGACCCATTGTGGAATTGATTCCCTTGTTCATGGCCCACCGAATAGCAGGCAGGTGCAAATCCCATTTCGTGTGGCTTCCCAACACGGCAATGGCGAGTTTTGTCCTCAGATCTCGATGTTTGTGCTCAATGGGATTCGCTTGGGGGTGATAATTAGCTACTCTCTGTATTTTGAACCCCATGGCCGTTTCAGTTTCTTGCAGTATTCCAGAAATAAACTAAGGCCCGTTGTCGCATTTGACGACCTTGGGTGTCCCGTACCGCAAGCAAATTTCGCTTATTAGGATCGTTACTTGGGTCTCGGCCCTAGTATCTGCTACTGGAAATAGCTCCACGTAGCCCGTAGTGACATCACTAATGGAAAAGATACTGGTGTGCCCTTGATCAGTGATTGGTAGGAATCCCACTAAGTCAACACTTAGGACCTCGAACCTTGGCGGAATCGGTAAGCTCGTATATACGGCCGCTCTGCTGACAAGATCAGGCTTGTATCGGGCGCATGCCAGGCATTTTGCTACGTACGAAGTAACGGACTTTTTCATTCCTGTCCAGAAATACTTCTCCAAAATCCTGTGGTAAGTCCCTTGCACACCTTGGTGACCGGCTTCATTCGTCGAATGGTTCCAGGAAATCACTTTTTTTGCAGCCCATGTGGAATGACTAATCTAGGTTTATCAGGATCAATTAATTCTAGATGCCTATACAATATGTAATCCAACACAACGTACCCACGCATCAAGTAAGTGCGGGCCTCCGCTGCATTCTTCGTGTCAACCGACTCTAACGTGTTTACTATCCCATTGACGAGAAGGTCATCCATCTGGAACTGGCAAAATTCGTCCTTAGTGATGGGTTCCTCATCCGCGAGAAAGTGGTGGATCAGAACCACCGGTTCAGGAGTAGTACCCGAATCTTTTCCCGTGGGTCGCGACATTAAGTCAGCGAGCACGTTCAACTTCCTTGGGATGCATTCGACCTCAAATACATAATTTTGGACACCGAGTGCCCAACGAGCTAATCGTCCTTGTGGATTGTTCAAAGTTATTCTACTATCTCAAGGGCTATCACAAGGGCCTATGATCAGTGTGGACCACGAACGGCATTCCTTCAATATACCCCCTAAACTTTTCTATGGCCCAGATTACAGCTAACGCCTCCCTTTCGGTGGTCAAGTAGTTCCGCTGGGCTTGATTAAATAATTTAGAGGCATATTCAATGACCTGATATGGGGCTTCATCACCCTGCACCAATACGGCTCCTGTGGCGTCCCCACTCGCATCGGTGAAGAGCCGAAAACCTTTGGAAAAGTTCGGCTTGGCCAAAATGAGTGCCTCGCACAGTTTCTGCTTCAGCAAATTGAAAGCAGTGCAGCACTTGTCATCAAATCTAAATTCTACGTCCTACTTTAATAAGGCGTATAATGGGGCAGCAATGTGGGAGAGCTGGGGAATTAACTTCCCAAACTATCGACAAGCACCAACGAAGGACTTCAATTCAGTCACGTTATTCGGGTTGCTTAAATCGAGGAGAGCCTTTACCTTTTCCCTATTGGGACTAATTCCATCCTCGGAGATGTGATGTCCCAGAAAATCAACATTGTCACAAAAGAAGTGACATTTACGTCGCTTTAATCCGAAATTACGTCGCATAATTAGACCGAGTATTCGATCCAGGTCTTTGAGATGTTTCTCAAATTTTTCGGCAGCTGAGATTAAATCGTCCTGATACACCCTGTGCACGACGTCCAGTAATTCGGACATCATCCCTTCTACTACGCATTGGCAATGCACTGCGGAATTGCTTGCTCCCATGGGCATACGAGTGAACGCCATGGTCCCAAACGGTGTGACGGTTGCAAACAGTTTTTGGCAGCGTTCTTCAGTAGGGACTTGCGAATAACAGTTGGTCAGGTCTATTGTGGACATGTACGGTTTCCCTTTTATCTCCGCAAGAATGTTATCCATTCTGGGAATGGGGTAATTATAAGGAACGGTGTAGCGGTTTAGAGCCCTGAAATCCGTCACCAATCTCATTTCCGTGCTGTTGTCATTTTTAAGTACCAGAAATGACGGGGCAGCCCTTTCCGAGGACACAGAAGTGAGATAGTTTTTTTGGTATAATCATGGCTATCTTCTCCTTCATCTGCTCCTTTCGTTTCGGAGAATAATTATAAAGTTGCACAAAACACGGTTTAGCCTCAGGGAACAACTGTATAACTTGAGGAGTTACTTTCGCTGGCCCATCCGGCTCTTGGAAGACTCGTTTGTGCTTGATCAGCAACAGGTTTACGGCACGCCGTTGGTCAGGGGTCAAATGAATTCCCTCATCGGGCCGGAGGACAATACTGTCCTCTTGGACTTCCTCAGTCTTCCGCAAACATTTCCTGTTTATACCCTCGACGACCGGCTTAACTTCTACGGTGTTGATGGCGAATCCATTCAGTTCGTCACTAAATCTCCATTTTTGGGTCCCAAAATCGATCACGATCTTGGCCAGATTTAGAAAATCGTTCCCTAGGATGAGTTTTAGGTCCGAGTAAGCCGGGATAAACAAAATGGGAATGATGAAGTCCCTACCTCGGATGGTCACCTTAATCGGGGCATGATAAGTGACGGTATCACGTCTCTTTGAATCAGCCATGAGGATGTTCCGTCTCTCCTTGGTAAAGTTGACCTTCCTCCTAACGAGCTGGTGAAATAGTCCTTTCCCTCCCAGCGAGGAGTTGGCCCCTCCATCTAATAGTCCCGTAACCTGGACTCCGCCAGCCACAACGGTGACGTGAATCAACTTGATATACGGTTTCCGAATAAGATCAGGCATGATGGACTTAACTGCGAGCTGTCGCGCAACAACTTCAAGCGAGTTGGACCTTACAGGGTCCGTGTTGGACTTGGTGTTGCACTGAACGGCGAGTCCGCACTTCTTGTCGCAAGTATACTTAGTGCGTCCCACTTGCCCACACACGTAGCAATGGGTCGGGGCCACTTTACGTTTCCGGTCGTTGTTCACGTTTCCCGGGTATTCCTTTTTGGGTATCACTCCTCCACTACTGCTAGTCGTCTCTTTATTACGGTTTCCTTCCCTGCATGGTCGTCTATGCGCTTGCTGAGTTTCGTTTCCGGTTTGCTCAGTACTCGGGTGGCAACCTTTGCCTTATTGGCGGATTCGGGGCCAAGGACAGCGATTCGGTCCCTCCCTCCATTACACGCCTTGACAATTTCTTTGCGAAGCCCATTTCCCACACCGAGGTCCTTCTCAGGCCATCTGGCTCCTAGCTTGAGTTCTGCCTCAGCTGCTTGGACTGCTATAGACATCTCAGCTATAGTCGAGAAGTTATTGGGGCCCACTTTGTCCTTAATCTAAGGGTGGAATCCTCCATAGATCATGGTTATGCGTGTCGGCATGTCCGGCAGACGGCTCATTTTAGCAATGTAGATCTGGAGTGTAGTGATGTACTCGGTGGCTCTTTGCCCTCATCTTTGGCCAGCATCCATTATTAGCTGCCATAGGGCACTATCGTCTACGGGCGTCCTGTAAATATGTAGTAATTTGACCTTGGCCTCCTCCCAAGTGCGGAGTTGACCTTGGTACATGGTCCACCATTGCCTTACGCCTTCACTCAAGTTTTGAGAAAGAACCACTACAAAATCGTTCCCTGAGATGTCCATATTAAACAATTGGGTCTTAGCATTGCTAATCCACGCTTCAATATTAGTGATTCCCTTGTAGGCCTTCAGCTTAATCATACGACTGGCGCGAGCTGGGCCGGTCTCCTCACGTGGTTTATAATATGTGGCAGACTTGGAGGGTGCAGGCAAATCATCTGCAACTTTACGACGGCGGATTCAATGAACTTTCTTCGGGAATTGTCGTTGGGGAGAAGGCCCTGGGAGCTCTAATCTGCATATTTTTTGAGATCTTACTCGACCCCGTATTCTTGGCAGTAGCCCGGTCTCTTCGTCCCTTACGTCCTCCAAATCCTCCAGTCGTGTACGTACTTTAACTAAGTTTTCGTACAGTTCGTCATTTAAATCGCGTAACTTAGCGTTCTCCACGCGGAATTCCTCTAGGGTCTTTGACCACTCCCTATTATATTCGGCCAAAGCTGCCCTGATTGCAGCCTGCGTTTCTACCATAAATCTCTATAAACTAGGGCCCTCGGGTTGCCCAACTTTCTCCGTGGTAGGAGGCGGACTGGTTTCCTTAAGTTTTTTCAAACACCAACCCCCCCTTGGGAGTGGCATCACGGGATGCGTGATCGGCCATTCACAAAAAATGGTGTTCAACCACTATCCTAAAACCGACTCCCCTATGCAACTAATCAGAAAAAACGTATATATTGGATTGGGGTCACAACTGCCCAATCCCTAGCGTACAAATAAGGATAATAACCTAAGGAACACAATCCCTAGATGAAATATTAACGGTTAACTCAACCTCAGCTTAACCAAGGACCAGAAAAACGGGGCCTAAAAGGATCTCAGGAGGTTTAGAGAAAAAAACCCTCAACCTCAACTAAAATATCCAACAGGTAACACCTAACGTTAATCGATCGTTTAAGAAGCAGTTCGCTCGACCTTCCAAGATCTGGAATTATGAGAGCATAAGAACTGTGGAAAAGCTCGGAATTTCCGTGGCAAAATTAATAATATTGGTAATAAATCAATCCTTGGCTTCACCTAAATTCACTTAATTTAGATGCCCCACGTTAGGCGCCAATTGAAAGATCCCCAGTACTTCGGGAAATAAAAAAAACTTTCCTAATTGTACCGGAATTAACGAGCTCACCTCTAAGCCTTGGCGGCTCGTTAATTTACTGCACCTGATTATTACTAATCAAGTATCTCCTAATCCCTATCAGCGGGATGCAGCACCAAACCCCTTTTAAACTGGTGGTGTTGCGACCAGAGTTCCTCAAAACCAATCCAAGCCGGGAATTGGTCTTGCCCAAGTCCGAGCACGAGCACCTCGCTAAACCCCTATTCTCGGTTCGAATTGACACCCCTCTCTCCCCGTTGACATGCCCTAGCTCACACCCAAAAACCAGTTACACAAGCAAAGGTGGATGCTGAAAACACTGGGTTCAAGAGGATTAGTTATACTCACCTAGAGGATTCCGAGACGCCTCGATTCTCCATGGTAGTGAAGAAGAGATCCAAGGGTCCTTTACCTCCTTATCTTCTCGGCTGGTCTCGGACACAGCTCTTCCGTTGGTCCAGGCTCGGTTTGTGCAAACCTCAATTTTGCACTCCAACTCCCTGGATGCAAATCACCGCAAATTCTGGAAATCCCTGAAATTGGGTGAATACAAAATTACCCCCACATTATCCCTCTGAAACCGTGGCACATGCAAGCTAATTTCTTACTCGATTGATCCTGATTTAATCAGGGCCTCTGTTCCCTCCAAATCCACGGGGTGGCAAGAAGGCACGAATCTTTTTAGAAATCAACTGGTAGCTTTAATCAGCCCAGGCAAAAAGGAATAAATGAATACAGTGAGGGCCCCAAGCACAATTCGCTTGGGCATCTGAGACTTTAGGAACTAATCAAGGAACGCAACCCAAGAACGCTCCAGAATAATCTCCTCAACACAAATAGCAATAACAGAATGCAATAAGAAAATAACACTTACATCAACACAAATGGCAATAACAAAATAAAATGCAAATATCACTTACACTTTGGCGTGCACGTTTTCCCTAGTGTAGTGGAGCTTCCAAAAATTTTCTTGCGCAAACTCAAGCGAGGAGACTCGCTGAGGTAAGACTTAACGTCCCTAAACAGATTGCAACTACACACTTCCCCGGAAATCGGATCGATTTCTAGGCAGGTCACCAAGCGCAGCGAGCCAAAGATTGTACTAACTAAGGGCCTTAACGTTCCTTATACAGGGGCCTAAAATTCGGCCAGAATTCGACTTTGAGACTCTTGCCCTCGAAACGCACAAGGGACTCAACACCAAAAGGTGAAGTGCAGAGAGATTCACAGGATGTGAACCTCTAGGTTTTGAAGGAGAGCCTCTTAGATTTTTATTTAAAATTAATTTTGATTTTTATCATTTCTACTTACTCAGATAACCCTGAGAGGACCACGTCGATCCTATTTCCTGCGCTGGGAAAAGACCTCGATTTTCAGGCTGAGTCCTACCTTTATACCCCAAGTGGAGACCAAAAGGCGAACCCAACCCTACGACCTCAGGTGAGCTGTTACTCCCCATCTTTCGTGCAGGTGCGGTGGGCTTAAGTGCCCAATGGATTATTTGGGTCATGCCCTAGTGCTCTGCCTTCAAAAGGAGTCCTGACGTCCCGTCTATGCCCTCGGGGTACAGAAGCGGTAGGGGAGAGAGTCACAGCCCTTTTGATGGTCCTGGTTCTTGGGTGCCAGGGTAATCCCCTGTAACGCACCTCCATTGCTATGGTCTGGGGGCTGGTCCCGCAAATAGTGCCCCTGGAGCTTGACGGCTTCCCCTCCTGGATTACTAACTAATCCAGGTGAGTGCCGGCCATCAGCTGCTCATGGGTGGGATTACCTAATCCCCTCCTCAGGAACCTAGGCCTCTCAAGCATCTTTTTTGAAATCACACCCTATGTTGATTTCTCCGAACTCATTCACCGAACTTTCCGGTCTTGCCTTGTAGATTCTTAGCATTGTAATTGCCCATCGACTGCGATCTGGACGGATCCTGTAACTAGTACGTTGTGGGAGAGATGACTTTGTAGATATTATAAATTCCATCTCTTTTTGAGGCCAGTTTGGCTGTGAACCCATTAAGATCAAAGTTCTGTGAGTGTGTAATCACCCATACCTTGTCACTGACTTGGAAGTCTGGTGTGACAGATCAGAGGTTATGCTTTGTTCTTTTGGCATCTTGTACCTGTGCGAGTTTGTCAGAATAATGGGAGAATAATGTGGAATTCTTTACAATGTTTGAAAAAAGGTACTTTCACCATTTATTGAGCTTGGAGCTGAGTATATTGAGCTCCAATCTTACTGTTGCAAGATGCCTTTCTAATTGAGTATGGAAATTCTCCACAGCTATGGCTAGTTTGAATTTCCCTTACTGATGTTTCCTTTTAATAAAATTGGCTTGAAGGTGATATTGGGCTATGTGTTGTAATGTGAAACCCATGACTACCGCTGTCTGTTGCAGTTCAGTCGAAACAAGCTGTTAACATTCTGAAGCATAAGAAAATCTCCTCAATAAATGTTTGAAAGATTGTTTCGGCCATGTTTCATAGTTATGTCCATTTTACTTCTCGACCCCGAAATGGCATCCATAATTTTCTGTACTTGCCATGTTGATTTTTTTTTCTATGTTGAACTTTTGATGAATATTGAAGAATCCTTGTATCCTGCAAACATGCTCTGCTACCATTTGTTAGGGCCGTGGGTTATATGCATGGTTGCATGTTAGGCCCTTACCATCATGGGCAATCTGTATAATTAATAAAGACACTTTTTTATAGACTGGAAACTGGTCAACTCTGCTTGTCAGCTTTGGCAAGAGTGTACTCTAAGTTTATTCTCCAAAAAACAAAGGAAAAAATTCTACCCATTGGTGGTGATCTTACAAACGGAGAATAATTGTTTAACCGTGGCAGTGACAGGTAAGAAATCCCATAACCCTGATGAAAAAACCAATTTTGATTCAATTGATTCTTACTGTTGTTTGGAACATTTTTTCTATTGGTACCAATTGGCTCATAGGTTATTCTTTTAAATAAGTGTCAATAGGATTTTTAGCTATTGAATTCTATTTGTACCAAAAGAATCATTAGCTATATATAATTTCATTAGCAATAAAAATAAATAGCCTATGATCCTATTATTACCAATAGAAAACAATGCTCCAAATAACAATAGAAATAAAAAAAATCTCTGTTATTTTGTTCACCAGGGATGGTCGGCTTCTAGAGCTTCGAACCTTTGAGGTATAGGAGGCAAAAAAATAATTGTTTTGTCAGTACCTATTTTCATTTTGTACTATTGATACTCCGCACATTGGTTCATGTAAGTTTTTATATGTGGCCTAACTCTTGGAACAATATTAAAACTTTGTTACACAATTTGGTGTAGCATTCATGCCAGGATGTCATGGTTCCATTGTAGGACACCTTTGTAGGATTAAAGGAATGATCAGTTTGGGACCTTCATCTGTAGAAGGATCTAAGTGACTACGGAGGCATGTGAGATTTGGGATCCAATTTTGACATTCCAGGGTCAGTGGTCAACCAATTAGAAGAGAGCTATATGCTAAAGTCAATACCTTAATTAAACAATATTTCAAACTTCCTTCATATACTGAATTCGATGAGGTTGCATATTTTAAATTGCTGTACTGTTCGGTCTACGTATATGCACGCTGAGGTTGTGAATTTCCACTTAGCGCAACCTTTTGAAAATTGTTCTAGTTTTCAATTGTTGATTGTTATAACTATGTTGCTGAGAGTTGTTATTTTAACTCGGATATCTTCTTTCAGATTGACCCGTATAACTAGCTATGTAGCAATTTTGTTGATTGCTATTTCGACTTTGCTGACCAATGAGTTGTTTAGTTCTTTGACGATAATTGATCGGCTTTGTGGGATAATATCGAGTCGTTGATTCGATATGCCGTTTTTCATCTGGCATATACAAATTCTCTTGCTTAATTCCCTGCCAAAAATGAACTTAAGAAAAACTTAAGAAAAACTCAACTTTTGAGGTGAAACTGCAGAAAAACTTAAGTT
>JAQGAE010001893.1:0-20282 GCA_034696685.1 Julus scandinavius | reverse complement strand
TATCTTAGTTGAATGTTTCCTATCTTAGTTGAATGTTTCCTATCTTAGTTGAATGTTTCCTATCTTAGCTGAATGTTTCTTATCTAAGCTGAATGTTTCTTATATTATCTGAATGTTTTTTTATCTTATCTGAATGTTTTTTTTTTATCTTAGCTGAATGTTTAGTAACTGATTAACTGATTGTTTATTAACTTAACTGAATGTTTCTTATCTTAGTTGAATGTTTCCTATCTTAGCTGAATTTTTAGTAACTGATTAACTGATTGTTTATTAACTTAACTGAATATTTCTTATCTTAGCTGAATGTTTCTTATCTTATCTGAATGTTTCTCACCTTAGCTGAATGTTTCTTTACTGAAGTTTCTTATCTTATCCGAATGTTTCGTAACTGATTGTTTACTTACTTAACTGAATGTCTCTAATCTTAAAATGTATTTTAACCGAAGTTTCTTAAGCTCCCTAAATGTTTCTACGCTTAACTGTTTCTTAGTTAAGTATAATCTCGACCGAATTTATCATTACAAATTATAACAGGTCTCATAATTAGATTAAAGGCATGTTTCAGGTAATATTATTTTAAAGGCAATTTGTTTTTCCTTTTCTTATTTAGTAGTTGATTAAAGTAGAACAAAACAAGATGAGCCCTAGTGATTTAACTTTGAAAATTAAGATACAAAATTTGGCATTGTACTTACTTTAATGGGTACATCCGTAGACCCTTGTCCATCCCTGGGCAGTAGCTAAGAAAAGCAGCCAATGCAGTTTCAAACACGAGGCCAAAATTAAGTACATGATTCCTAAAATTAAGAGAGACATTATTCAAGTTAAAACACAATTTAGTAAGTTCGAAATTTAAAAAAATCTGAGTATAAAAGATTTGACATACTTCATGCCTTGATGAATAATGGAATTACGGCGTGTTTTGCAAATGATTATATCGGCCCATTGTACAATGACAATAGATACAAAGAAGGCAGTATGACAAGTGTATTCTAATTTTTTTCGAGTTTCATAAGTCTGGAAAATAAATACAAAAAAAAAATTCAGTTTAAAGTAACTACAGATTTACTAAACCACGGAATGAAGACAGATGGCGCTGAATATATTTCCTAAAACTATTTTCTGTAGCAACATGACGACATCTAAAAAAACGAAATTGTAGCAAATATTTAAAGGGTTTTTAAAAGAAATAATCTATACTTTGCAATAGTAGAAATAGTTGAAATAATTGCTCTTCAATTAATGAATTTAGAGTTTGAGAAAAAATTAAAATTTTGTGAAAGTCAAAATCTAGAATTATATACAATTTTGAAGAAGTTAAAGGATTTCAAAAATTCAGGTGAAATTTACTACAGGCACGTATTTACCCATTCCTGTCCATAGGAATCTTTCAAATCATTGACTGCTTTGGAATCCCAGTACTTGCGAAGTCCAAACAAATAGCCTGGCCAAAATCCATTTTCAGCCAAGATTACAAAGTAAGCATAAAATCCGGCTACAGCTTGAATCATTCCGATTTGACCATAGGCGATACTGATCAACCTATTAATAGGAAAACATGTACATCTTTAAGTTTTTGTAACTTAGAACGCAGATATTGCTAAACTACTAAATTAAAAAAAAAGACCAATTCACATATGCGATCGATGCTAGTTTGGAAGATTAACCAAAATTGCATTACTTTTTCAAAAATTAACTTTTGCAATAAGATTTCAATAGCACAATTAAGCATCTTATCATTTTCTTTGCACTTAATGATAAACTAATATTATAGTATCTCAGTTAACACAAGTTAAAACAAACATGTTTTAATTATTCTTCCATTTAAAGTTTTCCTAAAATCTTAATTTACGAAAATATGTGTCATCATAATTGTTGAACGGGTCTTTTTGTTATAAAATAACAAAAATCGATAAGCGTTTCTTAGATAGATGAGATACTTGAGAGATTATTTGAAAAAATATTTTAATAGGGTTTCATCAGTGATAACTGAACTTTATCAATATTTCTTGTGTAATTTTCTGAGAAATCTTAATTTGAAATTACACAACAAAAATCTACTTTGGGGCCCTTCCAAAAAACTGAACACACTATTTTTAGGTATCTTTTTGAAAATTCTTAATTTGAAATTACATAAATTAAATTTTCTCCATATTTGACACTGATTTCTAACATCTATATAAGATCGCCTTTAAATCATCGACTAGACAACATGAATTATTACGAAAAAAAATACATCTTGTCTACATCAAAAACAAATTTGTGAATAATATCATTTTCGTTATAATTCACGTTGAATATCGTCAAAAAATGTTATTGGTGCACAAAGTGACGATGGAAAGAAGATAAAGAGAATAAATAAGTTGAAAAAAATAAATAAACCATGCGAAATCTAGAAAGTAAAAATCAAGAAAGAAGGAATAAAAAGTAAAGAGAAAAAAATAAAGATTTTCGCTAAATACTTACAGATTGTAATCGATTGTTACAAACTGCTTTAATTTTTCGTGGTTTTGGACAACTAGCTTACTGTTTTTAATGAACCAAATGCGTTATTCTGAGCTAATATCAACAATAGGTCTTCGTATGGAAAGTTTTACTCAACAATTGATAGTTTGTATATATTGATTGATCAAACAATAATAATTGATATATGAATACATGTACTGTACAAAATATATACTTAACACGACATCGTTACACACTACAATGAATATACGAACGCCATGCATATAAAAAAACAGCAAGAAACTCAACAATATATTATCACATTTTTGAAATCCTCAAACATGGTTAGTCAACACATGTATGGATTAAACATGTAAAGCGCCACAGCACAATGTTATTTAAAAGACGTTGAAAAGATTTTTAGAGCAGTTTGGTAAAATGTTTACATCAGCAGGGTGTCTACTAAGAAATTCTAAATTTTCCATCAAAATCACATCTATCTACAAAACTACACATAAAACTATAGTATCTTGGTTTTAGTGTTATGTCAGTTAGATGTACACCAATCTTTAAAATGGGGAAATAGTGTTCTGTTGGAAAACTTGTCATGACATGTGTACATAAATTATGTGATAAATAAAAATGTCATCCCAGTGTTGATTGTATCCGATTTTGCAAAATAGTACATGGTTTCTGTAAATATATAATGAGTATTTTTGGTAACGTTGTTATTTACAAAATATAATTTTATATGATTGTTTATATAATATTATATGAATTAAATGCAATTGTATCATCGACAGTTAAACATTAATGTTATATGTAAAAAAATAGGTAACTATGCACTTCAGACAAATCTGAACCCGCTTAATTTCACAGTGCCCTACAAGTCGTAAATGCGCAATTAACCGGTTTATGCAATTATCCGGGTTTTGCTTAAATACAGTAATCCTGGCCCAATTTTTTTGCTAAAATCCTTCAAATGGCGGTTTCACATTATGTACAAAACATATCGCAAAAGTTCAGCGCATGAAGAAATATGTGCAATTATCCGGTCTGTGCAATTAAGCGGGTTCCACTGTATCTTAAGGTCGGTATGCACCAGAGGAAACATACACAAGAAACACTGAAACAAAGCTTCCAGCATGTTTTTTGAGACATGTGTCGTAAACTTCCTTTGATCCAGACCACCTCTTGAGCACGATCACCAGGAAACATCGAAATGTGTCATATAATGGCCGTTCTTCGACACATATTTCACAAACACTTCCAAGGCAACATGTGTATGTTTCATGTTTCTAAATGTTTCTTTTGGTGCATACGCACCGTAAAGGTCGGTACGCACCAAACGAAACACTCAAACACAAGAATCACAAGACATACACAAGAATCTTAAAAAGAAAACGTTGGTGTGTCCAGAAGTGAACCAATGTGTCGCAAGCGGCCATTTTCAGACACATCTTGATGTTTCTTGATGTGTCGTTTCGATCGCTCGAGAGGCGGTCCGGATCAAAGGAAATAAATGTATCGGAATGTTTCCTGCTAAGGCGCTTTTGCAATTCACAATACGGTGTAATATACAGCCAGTGACAAAAGCGCCATACCACCCAATATGAAGCTCCGCCTTGTTTCAAGAAATGTGTCTTAGGTGCGTACACTCGTGTTTTCCCCCGATTTTTGACACAATTTTGAGACACATGTTTCGAAAAATACGCTAGAAACTTTGTTTCAGTGGTTTTTTTGTGTACGTTTCTTGTGTATGTTTCGTTTGGTGCGTACCGAAAATAGCTGTCAGATAAGAGAGTTATAGCCTGCAATATTTCCATTCTTATAATTCTCGGCTATGATCTCAAACAAAGTGCATTTCAAACTCTACTACACTTAAGTGCAAAAAAAATCGACTCACCTGCATGAATCAAGCAAAAATGTTTTTCTCAGCAACCAAATGTCCGATTTAAAATGGGGAAAATGTGTTTTGTAGACAATTAATCCCTCTTTATAAATCGCCTAATTTTCATAAAATTCCTGATGCATCGTTGAGGCGAAAAATGTTGATCAAAAGCAACCCAAATTTTCATTATTTATGCCACATGCATTGTTGTAGCCCTGTGGCTGTAAGTGTTTCTGAATGCAATTTGATTATCAGAGATTATTGAACACATATCCAGACAAAGTGTTAATTAACGGTTTCTCGATAAAATGACCACTCCACCAGAATTAGGCATTGGATTTTCAGGCTATTCTCCAGAGAAATTCAGCAGAAATTCTTTTCCCACTAGGCGAATTATAAACAGGAAAAAATTGTCTACAAAACACATTTTCCCGATTTTAAATCGGACATTTGGTTGCTGAGAAAAAAAACACATTTTTACTTGATTCATGCAGGTGAGTCGATTTTTTTGCACTCAAGTGTATGATACAAAACATAAAAAAGTGACTTCCCAGATAATGATAAATGTCTCGATTTCTTAAATGGTAGACACCATGCGGCATTTCAACCATTCACCAAAATTGACCAATGCATTATAGGAAAATCAAGAAGAAGGCCTAAAATAACGTCTTTCGAATTGCTACATTGTGAAAAGCGAGCAGCCAGACGACGAAAACACGACTTTCTTTTCTTAAAAATGTATTTTTTTTTTCATTTTTCTATCTGATGGATTAATGGCTCCCTACCTGTGGTTCACCAACTTATCTCGGTATGGATCGCGCGGTTGGCGCTTCATAATGTCACTTTCAGAAGTCTCATAGGCAAGGGAGATGGCAGGAACCTAATAAGCATTGTACAAGAAGCAATTGGGTGATTTCTCAGCTACAGTGCACATGAACAAGTGAGACAGTTTTTTTTTTCTTTCTTCTAACTAATGAGAAAAGTTAATGGAGGTTATAAAGCCAGCAAGTGAACCCTTTACTGAGGAGTATATAAGCAAAAGGCAGCCAATATTCCATAGAAATCTCGGTACCATATCCGAAGAATAAGATTAAGAGGGGGGGGTGGAAGAGCGAAGGCACATTAAAGATAACTCATGCATGTCTTCAAGGAGGGTGTAAATGTAGTAATACGTCATCACATAACATACCACTACCCTGTCTCATGCACAAATACAACTCACATATCACTTCATTAGAAAATATTCAACTAGCAACCAGGTGAGATCACATAAAGGTTTGTATTCCTGTCAAAGTTACTCTCAATTTTGTGAGTCATAAAAAAGTAGAACCCAATAAAAAAAATCCCAACTTCGCGAAAAATGCTTCGATTCAAATGAAATTTGGCACATGGGACATGGGACAAATCTCGGATTTTTTCATTTTTCAATAAGCCCGCTCACCGTGCTCGAGAAACTGTTGAACTGCTGCAACCGGAAACGCCACAGTTCATCGAACCACAACCACTGGCCACCAAACATGTCCAGACATGAATCCAGTGAACAACAAAATTTGGGGAGTTCACCAGGAAAAGGTTTACAAATCGAAGATTAATAATATCGACTACTCGAAACTACGAGTTAAGAAAACTTGGATTGAACTCGACTTGAATCGATTCATCAATCAAAAAATGACGCATTAGACTCCGGGCTTGTGTAAAGGCCACCGGAGAACATTTAGATAACATTTTATGATTCATTTTTGTTCCTACACTATTGTTCTATGCAAGTGCCAAATTTCATTTAAATCGGAAGTATTTTTCACGAAATTGTGATTTTTTTTATTGGGTTTTACGTTTTTATGACTCACAAACTACACGTCTGATGACAGTGTTTTAAAAACAACATTATTAATTAGTAATAAACCCTGACTGAATAAACCACAGGCAAAATTCCACAATTATGATCCCACCTATTGTATTTTGAATATTTTCAAACAGCATACGAGTATGACTAGATAGAATTTGCAATGTAATCGGATTATATATATATAAAAAAATGCAATGTTAGCGCTAGTTTTCATTACTGCTGGGAAATAAGTGCAAATTAGGGTAAAGGATCAAGTACTTGCACTGTAGAATAATCTAAAAGGAGAATTTATCTTAAGAAAAAAAGAAAAGGAGATTCTGCTAACAGTCATTTCCAGCAGTTATAAAAGCAATGAGGGGAATGAATGCATTATATGAAGGCAGACCTAGAGTTGCCATGGAAATAACGTGGTTAGTCATAATGATTAACATCGAAGACAGACATCCGAGACACTTCACGATACGAAGAGAGAGAGAGCCCAACCACGTCTGAAAGTGATGGATATTATTTCAAAGTGAACAAGCCTATATACATGTACATACACAAAAAATCAGTTGTTTACAACGCACCACGGAACAATATCGCATCAGTAAGCCATGTTTTAGTTGTCAAGCAACCGTTTCTAATAATATATAGTATATCGTCTACTAGGTTTCGATCCAAATAAACCACATTCTGTAAGCTCAAAACGCTATTTTCTGTAACAGAAATGTCTAGGTGTTATCGTGTTTCCTACGCAACTCTCCGGAGTTTGTAGCCCGTAAAAAAAACCAAAAAATTAAAAGCGAAAAAATGAAATTACAAAAAAAAAAATAGACTTTAAAAAAGAAATGAAAAACAAGAAAAAAGGACAGTGAAAAAGTGTGTAGTAGGAATAAGATATATAATAAGAAACTATTTGAAAAAGCATAAGAAAATGGAAATGAATAAGGGTGGAAATATAGTGTGATATGTGTTTGAAGAGTTTGCCATGCAATTTTTTACCTGTCATTTACCAGTTTATCACGAAATGGGTCTCGTGGTCGTCGTTTCATGATGTCTGATTCTGCTGTTTCATATGCCAGTGAAATAGCAGGTACCTACACACGGCCAAAAATGGAGTACTATTAAGGTAAACATCCAAGATCACACCAAATAATCACAACAACCTCGACAGGTTACAACGCGAGGAGGCAACAGGCCCATCAAGGCTGATGATCCAACCTTAACATGACCAGGACTAAATCAAAAATAAAGCATAGCATGTCTTATGCAAGAATCGACAACGACGCTTCTCATCTGCATGCACGTTTACAATATTTTTGCATCATTTCTTTCACGTTCCCATTCCCCGGACATTGTACAAGTAGGAATGTACTGTATACATTGAAAAGTACTCGAGGGACTAATAAATTCAATTCCTTTTCAAATTAAACTCAAACACCCTTAGACTTTCAGGACCATTTTTGCACTCTAAATCGATCTTCCCTTGCAAATTATGTGAAAAAGTGTATCGGGGACCCCAAGGAAAGGGGGGAGGGGCGTCTTGGTACAATAGTTGGAGAAACACTGTACTACAGTAAGAATAAAACTCCACATAGTAAGGACTGGAAGTAAAATCTACATTCTTATAATATACCCAAAGAGTTATTCATAAACTACACCTTCCAGACTAATCAATAAACCAACGCAGGTCTAGATTCTGTTGTTGTAATTTTTAAGTTTCAATACTTAAGCAAAAATAAAAATGCTACAAATTCGAATGATTATTATTATTATTTTTGTTATACAGGGTTACCACATTTTTTGAGAAAGGAATTCTCTGCTTTTCCAGGACATTTTTGAATTTTTCCATGACTATGAAATATTAACACTTCATTTTTTTTTACTTTGTTTTTACTTAGCAAAGACGTTTATTTTTAGAAAAATGGTCAAAAAATTCAAACATGATTATTAACTCTAATAATAATAGTGTCTTCCCTCATGTTTTCCCTGAAAACTGAGACTTTGTTAATTGAAAATCCAGATTCAACCATAGCATTTCAAAATCTGTGATACAAGTTTCCAAAGATTAGAAAATTCAATAGAAACATGTTTTCCAATTATGGCTTAACAAGATTATGGCATATTTTTGTCAGCATAGTCTTGGTAAGAAATATTCCAGGACCAATTTGAAAAGCTCCCTGACTTTCCAGGTCTTTTTCATGACTTTCTCAAATTCCCTGACATTCCAGGTCTTTTTCATGAATTTCTCAATTTCCCTGACATTCCAGGTCTTTTTCATGAATTTCTCAAATTCCCTGACATTCCATGATTTTCCAGGTTGTGGGAACCCTGTTATAGTTACAGTAACGATAGAAAGACCCATTTCTTAAAAGCATTCCTCTAAATTCCAATACTCCTACAAATTATCAAACTAATTGTTTAACATCCCCTTAATATTCATAGTCCTTTAAAAAACTGCACATCTAATGTGCCCAAATCAAAATTAGCAGATCATCGAATAATCATAATTAAAAGCCTAAAACATATCTTGGTTTCCATCTTATCAATTTTCTGACAACGATATTAATTACGTTATATAAAACAAATTCTCCTGAAAAAGGCTCCAAGAATTAGTGGGAAGTCAACATTATGTAGACTTTGCAGAGCATTATATCCATTAGTCATCATATATTTAAGTAATTAACCAAACATTTCAGCAGATTTTGAAATTTACTCTCTCATTAGTGCAGCAATTTAATGAGCTTTTAAATTTCACCTTTATCAAAAATCTTCTATCCAAACAATCCAGATTAAATTTATCTTTCTATCACGCAATTATTTTGATTAAACTCGTATATAGTTCTCAAGTTTGCTTTTTAGAGCACCCTCGACTAAGGCAGTTTTTGAGAACGACGCGTACACTTCATTAATAATTTCATTCATTCACTTGAAAAACAGAAATATAGGCCATAGAATATAAGATGCTCAGAGCCATCACAACAAATAGTGTACGTATTTGCAATCGTCAGCTTGCCAAAATCATTAATAAGAATAAAAATTGAAATTGTAGACCATGTCAAGCACAAAAAATAAATAATAAAACAATGCTCACAAAGGTAAATATGAACACATACAATACGAGCAAAATTAAAGTCCTTCAATTAGAGGAAATTAATAGTAGTGTCATTAATAGATAAAATCATGAGAATGAGTCCTACACTCGCTTCAGAGTTAAAATTATCCATTTTTCAGTAAGGATATAATTTTTAAATCTTATATAGTTTTTACATTAATATTATTTTGATCAGAAAATAATATTAATATGTAAATTGCTTCCTCATGATCTGGAAAAGAGCGTATCAATTCACCAGTAAGGTATTTTCTTGTGCAGATTAAATAACGAACACAAAACCTTAAAAAAAACTGCGTAAAAATGCCTTTGAATTATGAAAATGTAAGATCTCGTTCAGAATGCCATGCAACAAACACCAAGAAAAAAAAACCACTTTTAACACTCATCCAACAATATATAGCATTCTAAGGTAGAACAAAATGGCCGTCAGTACCCCAATTATTGCTGGCATTTCGATTCAGACAAATATCGTGTGACAAAAAATCGTGAAATGTGCATTTTTCTTTTGCAATTAGGTAATATATTTGGTTAAAACCGGTAACGAGAAGGGGAGAAATTTATACTGGTATATATAGTTTACAAGCAGATTTCATATAAAGTCATGCCATATTTCCAAGGCTTTGGTGAGTAGCGTGACAAGTGTAAAAACATGTGTTACAAATCACAAGAAAAAGTTGTAATAAGATAAATGCGTGTAATATTTCCAATCTAAAAAAAAATAATGATGAGCGTGATTTGTCTGGCAATTGAACCTTAAGTTTATGGGATCCGTATTAAAAACAACAAAAAGTCAAAAAAGAATGAATGCATTTCGCTGTAGACTGTAATGTATTCTCGCATGATTTAACCAAATGAAGGGGTTAAATATATAGTGTACTAAAATTCACGCAAGATTTGAATTTTGTGCCATTTGTGCGGAAAAGTGATGCCAACGTAAAAAAAAAAGACAGCGTGACAGCTGACAGTTTAGGGTATTCAAAATGGAGAGCTACACGCAAGGCCGTAAATATAGGGAGGGGGGGGGGGGAGGGGATATTGGGGATAGATACCCCCTCCCCCCGAAATCCAATAATTTTACAAATTGCAGCCTAAATCCGCCAATTTTTAACCCGAATCCGCCAATTTCCCGTGATTTTTGGACCATATCGCGAGAATACGCTGTAGAGAGTTACGTAAAATGTCCAATTCTTGACCACGGTGCCGAATTGATGTTTTGCGTTAAAAAATCACTATTATAACCATATTTTGTACGAACATTGTGAACTGTAGCTGCCAAACCTTCATTATTTTTAAAATATTGCTCAACAATAAAAATCCGTTGTTCTTTCGTGTAGATCTCCATTTTTATAACCCTAAACTGTCTTTTTTTTCTCATTGGCAACACTTTACCACACAAATGCCGCAAAATTCAAATCTGGCGTGAATTTTGGGACACCCTATACAAACACCTATCTGCAAGTGCCACTGATAATTAAGGATTTAGAAAAAAAAATAGTTATCTCAGTAACCATTATAGAAGTTTCAGTTGACGATCAAACTTTGTTCGCCGGTGAAGTAAAACAAACTACATAATTATATTTTATACCGTTGATAAAATGGTAACGATTGCCGCAGGCCTTCGTTGTAAACAGTGTTAATGGCTACCAATTTCCTAAACTGGTAAAACACAATATGATAGATGGGCATTATAAATATCATGGAAATGATGGATGATAAATATACTTAATTTGAAACAAAATAGAGATCCGTCACATTTTACAAAATTATTCAGACTTGCACGAGTACCTATTCTACTACCAAGTCTGCTACCACATATTAATTCATGAATAATATGCTAAGAGTAACTCTAAATACTATATAAGTTAAGTAAACTAATAAAGAAGAAACACTCGAGTGTTTGTATTACTTACCATATCAGTGCCAAGATCAATGCAGAGAATTGTGACTGTGCCCAAAGGCAAAGGAATGTCCAATATGATGAAAAACAGGAACGGCGTAATTTCAGGAATGTTGCTCGTTAGGGTGTATGCAATCGACTTCTTTAAGTTATCGAAAATTAGTCGACCTATAATCATGAAACGGCTCGTGGATTTAAATAACGATGAAATGATCATATAAAATCACGGATGCTGCGGTAATGACACGGTAACATACCTTCCTCAACTCCGGTAACTATGGAAGCGAAGTTGTCATCTAGCAAGATCATATCAGCAGCCTGTTTGCTTACATCGCTACCAGCAATACCCATTGCCACACCTAAAGAATTAAAAACATGTTTTTATTTAGATACAGAAATTTATAAAAAATAATTAACCTCGTTTTATTAATCCATTATTCATATTAATAAATTATCAAGTATATGTACATTGTAACAATTATAACATTATATAGGCAAAATGTAACATAAACCGGTAAACGGTACCTACCTAATGTCGAGAAAAACATACAAAAGCATATTAAATTGTTAATTTATTAAAATTAAAAACGTATGGCGAAAGGCCCGTACCACAGTTGATCAAAAAACTGAAGCTCGAGCTGCATCTCAAACTTAAGCTAAAGCTTGAGATGACACCCTACCACAGTTGCAGTTCTACCCCATGCCCCAGTTTCTCAAATCGCATGAGCTTGAGACTGAGCTGTGTCTCGAGTCCCAGATGCATACCGCAGCGGTACAGAAAAATTGCCAAGACGAGCTCAAGACACCCAAATGTGAGACTCGGCAACTGTGGAATGGTATCATCTCAAGCCTGAAATGCAGCTTATACGAGATGAAGCTTGAGCGGCAGAATGATGAGCAAATGTGCTATGGGGTGAGACTCAAGTTTGAGCTTTTGCTTGAGATGCAGCTTAGAAGAGGTCAAGTTTGAGCTTTTGCTTGAGATGCAGCTTAGAAGAGGACAAGTTTGAGCCGCCAAAACGAGCTTAAGACAGCCAAATGTGTGACTCGGCAATTGTGGTAGTGTCATCTCAAGCTTTAGCTTGAGCTTGAGCTGGAACACACTTTACTGTCTTGAGTTCGTTTTGGAAATTTTTCTGTACATCTGTGGTATGCATCTGGGACTTGAGACGCAGCTCAGTCTCAAGTTCATGCGATTTGAACAACTGTAGTACGGGGGTTTGTTTCTATAGTCGAATTAATTTTAAAATGCTGTTGGTATTTGCAAAGTAATTTTGCCTACACCAAAGTTCCGAATTGCCGAATAACTTTAATTGGAGTAACAATAACTGGCCTTCAAATAGGATTTCTAACATATTTTAAGTAGTTTGACTTTTACACCACAAAACAAGGAAGTAGTTTAAATGTGCTTACCAATATCAGCCTTTTTAAGAGCTGGGGAATCGTTCACACCATCCCCGGTTACAGCTACGATAGCTCCCAACCTTTGGCATCCTTCAACAATGATCAACTTCTGCTGGGGTGACGTGCGAGCAAATACAATTTCTGTATGATTGCGCAAAATGTCATCCAAATATTCAGAGGACATATCTCTCAATTCCATTCCATGAATAACAGCAGCCTTCGCTTCCCTGCGTAAATGAAATTATGTATCGCAAACAATTCTTGACATTGTATTTGGAATTAAAATAATCGATATTTGCACTAACCTAGGATTAACTTCTTCAATGGGAATATTTAGACGAGAAGCAATATCTTCAACAGTTTCGTTGCCTTCAGAAATAATTCCAACGGATTTAGCAATAGCTTTTGCTGTAATAGGATGGTCACCTGTCACCATAATGACCTATTAATGAAAATTGTAATTTACAAAATTAAAATTTGTTCCATGTAGAATCACCCTGTTAAGAAGTTTCCCATGGGACCGAAGATTACCTAAGTGGAAAAACTTATTAAACGAGAAAGTTATCGTTAAATCGGTATATCGTATTTAAGGGAAATTTTTTTAAGTGAATTCTACTGTATAGTTACATTTTTTTATTATTTTTAGGTAATGCAGTAATACGAATTTTATAGTAAATTATAAACCAAAATTGCATCGAATAATAATATGTCAAATTGAGTGCTGAAGTCCAGCAGTACCGAACTGTCGCAATGAACTTTTAGGGCCCACCATCACAATATATAAATATTTAAAAATGGATATCTATGCCATTTTTTAATTAACAAAAAAAGTTACACACAAATTTCGTATTACACCTTTATTAAATTTTAATAAAGTTCATACCTTAATACCAGCTGATCGACATTTGCTAACAGCATCAGGAACAGCAGCTCTCGGAGGATCAATCATCGACATAAGTCCAATAAATCGTAATCCAGAAGTGGTAAAGTTGACCTCATCAGCGTTGAATTTAAATCCAGGAGGATACTTATCCAATGGCAGGACATAATCACAAAAGCCTGCAATTCAGAAGTGGGGAATCATAATTTTAAAATCGGCCAGTATTTATTACAATAATGGTTTTTGACATTTTGGACATTTTGATTTCCTACCTAAAACACGTTCTCCGAGACCTCCCAATTCCAAATAGGCGTTATTAAAAGCTTCCCTAATTTCTTCGTCGATAACATTTTCTTTTCCATTCATGTAAATAGTGGAACATAAATCAAAGATGCGCTCCGGAGCACCTTTCATGACTAAAAGATAATTCTGATTGTCTGGATCATCAGTCTCGTGAATAGACAACTGAAATCAGAGAAAGTTTAATGTTAGAAACATTTCAATTTCATCATCTCAAAACTGGTTACATCAATGATTCAACTCGTATTAGAAATAGACTAATCTCGAACCATTTATTTTAATGAGAAAACGTTGTTTTAAAAATGTAATCTTTATAGGGAAATAATTAATCTTTGGTTGAGATGCTTAAGTTACTAATTACCATATTTTACGGACTATAAGACGCACCTTAATTTTTAAGCAATTTTTAAAGAAAAAAAACTTGTATAAGACGCGAGTATAAGATGCACCTGAATTTTGGAGGCAATTTTTTGAAGAAAAAAGCGCGTCTTATAGTCCGTAAAATACGGTAATAGATATAGTGACAAAAGTGTTTCATCACCTGGTATTTGTTAGTGGAATTGAATGGAATCTCCACAAGCTTCTTGTTTTTAGCACGAATGGCCATCACATCGCCAATTGCTAATTCGATGCACTTCAAAAGAGCGGACTCGGAAGCATCACCATTTGTTTCTCTAAAATTACAGGTTAAAATACAAAGATGTCAAATTTATAACGTAATCGAAACCGTGCACCCACGATGCAGAATGAAGACATCAGTACGCACGACACAACTCTGACATTATAAAAGAAAACAGAAGTGTAAAAAACCTTTTCAGAATTGGAACGCTACTCTCTTGATTGGGTTTAAATTCAGCACGATTGCACAACGCCGCAATCCTAGAAAGCGCAACCCATCCCGGCGATGACTTGTCGTATTGGGCTCCTGTCTGGTCCTCTGTTGTATCAGCTTCAATAATTTGGTTATCGAACCACATGTGGGCTACAGTCATTCTGTTTTGTGTCAGTGTGCCTGTTTTATCCGAGCAGATGGTGGAAGTAGATCCCAATGTCTCAACAGCTTCAAGATTTTTTACTAGACAATTTTTGGAAGCCATTCGCTTGGCAGTCAATGTCAAGCAAACCTACAAATAGTACCAACACAGCTAAATTAAATTTCAGTAAAACAGAACGTAACTTTGAAATCTTAAATAATAACAGTAATAAATTTATATAATAAGAATCTGAACTTACAGTTACAGTAGCCAATAATCCTTCGGGTACATTTGCAACAATGATGCCAATCAAGAATATAACGGCATCGAGCCAATGGTAGCCAAGCAAGGTGGCGATAAAGAAGAAGGTAAGCCCTAAGAAAATGGCTACTCCGGTGATGAGGTGGATAAAATGGGCAATTTCCTTAGCAATTGGAGTTTCGCCCGTATCCAAGCCAGATGCCAAATTAGCAATCCTCCCCATAACAGTACGATCACCTGTTTGTATAACCACGCCTCTTGCGGTACCTGTAAATTTACATAATAAAAATGATTCATTAATAATTAACTGATAAGATTATACAGTTTAATAACGATTCTTCGAGTGTCAGCATTAGCTGAGCCGGACGTTTTTAAAAAAAAGTTTAAAATAAACTATCGTAGGTTGTATAAATATGATGTTACATACTACATATGTGTTTATCAGCCTTATAATGAATAAATGTAGTAAATAAAAAATAAACAAATGTGTTTTTCCATGTTTTATGTAATATTAAAAGTTTAACATTGATAAAACACAATATAAATTGGTGGTAATATTAGTACACCTATACCTCGCTATAAGGCCGCTCTTTATACAGCCTTTCGCTATAACGGCCTTTTTTAATTATGGCACTTTATCGATTTACGGCCCACAATGTTTCGTTATTCGGCCAAACAAAATGCTGTAATTAAAGGAAGTGGCCAAAAAATGTGAAAAGTTTGCAGTTTGCACAAACAAGGTAGGATTTGGCTAACAATAAAACAACTTATGGATTTCACTTCGTTTAAGATAAAAAAATAAAAAAATCACAAAAATTACTGATTCGTTATACGGCTTTTTCGCTATACGGCCTACTTTTCCGGAATGTATCTAGGCTGTAAAGCGAGTTATGGGTGTATTAAAAGCTTAACATTGATAAAACAATATAAATTGGCGGTAATATTAGTACCTATAATTTATTTTGATTATAAAATGGCCACCTCGGGTAGCTAACTCGGGTTATCCGAGGTAGACTAGGTCAACATTAACTTAAAAAATCGAAGCTCCAGTGTATTTTAGTCGTCTTGAAATTGATAAAAATAGTCATTAACTTTAAAATACAAAATTTCGTCATTCATAAATTTAAGATTATACTGAAATAACAAAACTTAGGCTCTACTTAGAGAGACATCGATTCCTTGGTAAGAACCAATGTTACTTAAATTTAAAGAAACCACTTTGTAGGCAGTTTCATTTTTAAAGAGACTGCTTCAGATGATTTTGGTAGTAAAGGCTCGTCTACACCAAGACGTACATTGTACGTACATACACGATTTTTGAAAGATATGCAAAAAAGTTTGCCTTCAGGGTTTGTTTCAGCCGCCATTTTGTATGTATGATCGTGTATGTACGTACATTTGAACGATCGCTCGGGAGGTGGTCTAGATCAAAGGGTAAAAATGTATGTAGTCAGCCATTGGCTCAATTGAAGCAACAATCACGTGTCATCACGCATACATTTACACACGTGTTTTCCATTTTTTGGTGGAGACCCTTTCACATACATTGTTTTAATTCGTATATGTACATACATTTTTATGTACGTCTTGGTGGAGACGCGCCTTAATAAGAAAACCAAGAAAACAATCATAGAAGAGAATTCAAATTCCAAACAATTCATTTGGTTCTGATTGTAATAAAAATGCATGCATAAAACATGTTTTAGTTGTTTTAATTGCTTAGCTCTCCAATTTAGAGATCGAGTCTAAATTGTACCCATTTGTACATTTTACCAAACGTGCTTCGTAAGTTTACTGCGATTCTTTACACAATTTACATGAGACAAAATATTCAAGAGGCTATCACCAGTACTGTCCGGTACATACCTTCGACAGCATTCGTGGAGAAAAACGCGAGGTTTTTCGTTTCTAGCGGATTTTCGTGAGATGCCTCCGTGTTACGAGAAACTGGTTCCGACTCTCCAGTAAGCGAAGAATTATCCACTTTGAATCCATGGGAAGAAACTACTCTTATATCAGCTGGTATACGGTCGCCGAATTTCACTTCCACCACATCTCCAATGACTATGTCTTCAGCGCGAAGAGTCAATTTTTGTGATTCACGAAGCACCACAGCATACTGTCAAATTCAATAGAATAAACATGTCTCGTACATTTAAGAAAAAAAATAAAACATTCAACAACATCGAATCTTGGCAGCAGCAGGAAACTTACCTGGGGCACCATGTTCTTAAATGATTCCATAATTCGGGAACTTTTGGCTTCTTGGGAATATGAGAAGCATCCCGTTATAAATACAACGGCAGATAAGACACATCCAAGATATAGCTAAAAGAAAATGTCAGATCGTTAAAGACATCACGTCATGGATATACATAGAAAAAAAAAGCACTGTTTTTATAAGTTAGTAATATTTTATGGCAATACCAGCTAATGGAAAAGTCACTTAAAATGATTCAATTTTTTTGAGACTCCTAGATTCATTTCATTTGTTATTTTGAATGCAGGAGGTATGTCAAGTTTTAATTAATCATGTAAACTGACAAGAGGGAATTCCACGTATCATGAACGCTAAATTGACAAACAAACTAGCAGAATCATGCGAATGAGGTCCAAAAAAAAAAGCTACAAGAGAAATGCACTTACATTATCATCTGCCGGCTCTTCAAATGTGCCTGCTTGGATGGAGTAAGCTACAAAACAGAGTATGGCACCAATCCACAAGAGCAAGGCAAAGCCTCCAAACAGTTGTTTACAGAACTTAACCCATTCCGGGGTTGTTTTTGGAGGACTTAAAGTATTTGGTCCATCCCGTTCGAGTACTTCTTTAGCTCTGGCATTCGTCAGGCCCTGAAAATAAATAAATTGATACATGATGGCTCATTCATCATTTGCAAGCATGATAATGACAAACCACAGAGAATAATTTATGTACATTTTATTACCAATTTCACTTGATTACTAATAACTTAAGATTATTGATTTTCTATTTTTTAAAATTTGGTGAATATTATTGCCTTTATTTAAACTTCGAATACGTAATCTATACCTATTTAACTTTTAAAATGTCTCTACAAGGACATTTTGAGCGTTTAATAAAAGGGGATTACAACCCTATCCCTTTCAATGGGAAAATTTGCAAAGACACTCACAGTCAAACAAAAAAAAGATTAAATAAAATAAAAATTGTTTAAAACAGCTTTATAGATCAGCAAGGTCATGATCGTGTCATTTTTTACATTAAAATAGTAATTTTTTTAAATTAAATTATTATTTGAATTTTTGCACTCACAACTTGCCTAACGGACATTTTTCAAACTTGTATATTAATTTTTTTTAAATCTTACCATTTCAAAGTGAAAAACAACAATATGAGGCCCTTGCTGATCCATCAAGCCACCCCAAACAAGTCTCACCCCCACCCAAACCTCCCTCATTCAACTGTGAGTATCTTCGCAAACCCAACCCATTTAAAAGGATAGGGTTGTGATCCCAGAACATGCTTCAAAAATGATTCACAATAACGATATATTCAGTTTAATTTTTAAAACTTACCGTATTTGGATCTGTGCCCAATCTTGCATAGAGCTCCTCAATAGTGATCCTGTGATCATCCTAATATTGAAATAAGAAAATATCGTTAGGAAGACATATATGTAAAGTTCACCAGTTTTAGAAGTGTTTTGTAACAGCGTTGGCATGATTTATTTAATCGAACAAAAGTGAATGTGCAATCGGTGAAAAACTCAGCATTAACTTTTCTTTGTTCACCAATGAAAGCCCATTAATATAGCGCAGAAATAATGCCAAAAAGATAACCAAATGTGAAGTCTTGGAACAGATGGCGAAATAAAAAAAGGCAGTTATCCAGAGAAAATGGTAATGGGGTGGGTAGGGCCATTGATCATTTTTTGTGGGAATGCCATAAGAATCCTGAGATGCTTATTAACTGCTTTAGTGTATTATTCATGCAGGGGGGATATCGATGATGTATTTAGATACGACTCAATTATATTTCTCTATATCTCTCAAGAGTAACCTATCAAAGCGTCAGAGGGAAATATCAACTCATTGTTACAAATACTGAAACGTCATCAATCCAACATTTTTCAAAAATGAAAAGTTACCTATTTGAAGGTGCCAAATAGAAACGAATAATAAGGATTGGGGGGAGGGTGAGAAAACTAAATGCCAAATGAAGATTCGCAACACACACAAAAAAATCTTTCCATCATCGATTATCATAAAAATAATGCAGATAAAATTGCGGGTCTACGTCACGACTATAAAATATGCTGAATATTCATCGATCCATGCATATATAACACACTGCGGGGAAGAAACTAGTAACTTGGTCCAAATGCTATTCACTTGGGTAAAGCAAAAATACATTAAGGGCGTTGGCATTTGATATCCGTGGGTGTGTACCAGGTGTTCGAGAAGATCGAGGAGAAAAAAAAAATGAAAATGTGCTTTCACGCACCGAACAAGGTAGTGACATATATAAAATATATAGGACCTAAATTTCGTGCTCATGCCAGACTTAACTCAGGAGGGAAAATGGTTTATAGGCAGTGAAATGATCCTTTAGTCGAGCTGGTAAAAATAAAACTTGGTTATCGACTCTGCTTATCTGCTTATCCATTACCAAAAATGAAACTAATGAAAGGTTTCAACCACGATATCAAATGATTAATCATCAGGTAATTAATTAGCAGATTTTAATTACTCGAAATACATTAAATATTTATGAATGAACGTCAAACACTACCTGGTAAAAATGAAAAAGAACGAAACTCCATTATATAATATCGGTGTACTAATCATTCGCTAACCTTATTTGTAAATTTTAACAGGCTTGAGACACAGCTCGGTCTCATGCTTATGCAATTTGAGCCAAACTTCAGCTCAAGCTTTTCCTCTTTTAAGCTACATCTCAAGCTAAAGCTTGAGATGACACCTTACCACAGTTGCTGCAAATTCCACATTGTTACCCCAGATTGAGCTCAAGCTCAGCCTTGATGAGTTTATCGATACTTTTTCCTGGAAATGCATTTGCATACAGTAAAATGGGATCAAATTCAGCGAAAATTGTTTGCTAAAATTAAAATAACAGGGTATTTGCATATTTAACATATTTAACAAGGTCAAATTTAATTACAGAATATAATATGACAAATATATCGGCATCCATTTTGTAAACTGCCCTCTAAAGCCGGGTCTCCACCAAGACGTGCATGTACGTATAAACACGTTTTTACAAACATATGCAAAAAAGTTTGCCCTC
>JAQGAE010001892.1:0-20285 GCA_034696685.1 Julus scandinavius | reverse complement strand
AAGACTGGCCAGAAGGTACCTTGAAATCAACTAACTCCCGTACCACAGTTGCTCAAATCGCATGAGCTTGAGACCGAGCTGAGTCTCAAGTCTCAGTTGTTTACCACAGCTGCACAGGAAAATTGCCAAGACGAGCTCAAGACAACCAAATGTGAGACTGCAATTGAAGTAGGGTGTCATCTCAAGCTTGAGCTTAAGCTTCTGTTTTCTTTTACTTTACTGTGGTACGAGCCTAAATACCCACTTGGGTTTATGACTCTGTACTACTGTCAAATGAGGTCCTTTGAGCACTAGTCCGTGAATATGTACTTAGGGTAAATCCAAACCATAAACAACCATACTTAACTAACCTAGAATAGTTTTATACTTTTCTTTTGCATTTTTTTAATCACATTCCACAGAATTCGTGATAAGTCATCATTGCATATGATCTTAGCAATGGCATGACCCACACTAATCACATCAAGGATTTACAAGTTGGCAAAGAAGAAGAAAAAAAAACCGTGCTCAATTCAAGGATTCATCATCTCCAATGAGCTAAGCCTACTTATTCGATCATCATTATGTGAAACCAGCTATTAATCTAACAAAAAACATCTTGGTACCCCCAAAACAGTCCCCACGGTTTGCTTTGAAGGATGTTCGTGAACTGAATGTCAAATGAGGAACTGGAAAAAAAAATGCATCGACCCTGCTTATTTTGGGGTTGCATATGGTTCAGGGGCATTTGGAAGTCCCAGTTGGATGCTTTTTTTTTGTTGCAAGTTAAAACTAGCAAACCCTAACTCAACATTCTACTCTTGATCTCTCCAAATCAAGGATCCCATGAGACATTCAAATGAAATCAACAGATTAATCAAATTTACAACGCTTTAAATGTGTAAAACTAATTTATTGTAGTTTATTGTGAAAATTAAATGTGCATTAAGTTTCATGTTTTTGTAACGGGCGAGAAACTCTCGCGAGATGCTCTCGATAGCAGTTCTCGCCAATGGATACACCTCTGAGAGTATCACGTGCTACTGTCCGAGAGCTGTCTTTTTAGAATTGTATCGCTAGTGGACACATAAGCCCCGGCCTCTCTGAGAGCAGCTCGCAAAATACGAATCATGTTGTTGAGAAACTTTCGATAGCAGTTCTCGCCAATGGATACACCTCTGAGAGTATTACGTGCTACTGTCCGAGAGCTGTCTTTTTCGAATTGTATCGCTAGTGGACACGTAAGCCCTGGCCTCTCTGAGAGCAGCTCACAAAATACGAATGATGTTGAGAAACTCTCGACATGCTCTCGATAGCAGTTCTCGCCAATGGATACACCTCTGAGAGTATCACGTGCTACTGTCCGAGAGCTGTCTTTTTCGAATTGTATCGCTAGTGGACACGTAAGCCCCGGCCTATCTGATAGCAGCTCGCAAAAATACGACAACCAGCTGAGAGCAGCCATCGAGAGTAAATCTCGAGAGTAAAACGCACCTTAAGGTACATGTCCATATCTGGTCCATCATTACCCATGTATGGTCTAGCTACACGTGGCGTTATATATGTGTCCTAAACATTGACCCAAACATGTCCATATATGGCTTTTCTCCTCGGATTCTCTCTCAAGTTGTCATATGAATTGCAAATATTATAAAATTGTCTTGCTTTTTTTTGGATTAGGGATAATATTCTTGATCAATTGCCACGAAAGCTTAAATTACAAACTATTAAAAAATTATCGCTAATAAAGGCCTTAATTATTTTCCACTTTTCCCTCGTGAAAGCAGCTGCTTTAATGCAATGGTCATTTGTGTAACATTTTCCGCCAATTCGTCTGGCTGTCGCCATAGCCGGCTTAAATTAAACCTAATTATATGAGAATTAAGAATTACTGTAGCAGGTTGCGATGAAGGAAGGGGAAATTCCCTCACTTTCCACACATTTCATCCTTCACAGACAACGTACATGTACACTGGCTAATCGAGATCCACATCAGCCACGCGTGTCCGAGCAGTGGACCAATATCGGAACTGTGTGGGCTGATGGCTAACCCCGCTTAATATCTGACCCATGGCCCTTATCGTCTCAAATGTCACCAAATGCTTATGGTTTGTTTCCCAAACCGCACCAATCAGATGCATTATCTCATTCGGATGGCAGCACCTTGACTTAAGTCCTGGATCTGGACGTCGATGTTTTACAGGGTGTCAAACTTATAGAAGCCTACATTCATAGGCATCCAGTATGAGGTGTGACAATTAAATAACCGGATTGGTGACATACAATTTTTTATTCATTTTCTTTTACAATAGCAACTTTATCACCTTCAATGTACAGTGGAACCTCGCATAACGAGTATAATTCGCTCCTGAGTCTTACTCGTTAAGCGAAACAATTTTTACCATACAAATTGATGTAAAATACGATAATGCGTTCCATGCCGAAAAAAACACTCAAAAATTGAAATTTTCAAAACAAATATACTTGAAAAAACGTTATGTGTAGCATTTATTCAAAGAAAAATACATATATTCCCACCTACATACATTCATACCTAATTCCTTTTTACTAGAATGCTTCAAAATTGGGTAAAAATGCGACACCACATTATCATTGAATAAATTTGTATTTTGTATTTCGCTATAACGGCTTTTTTTATTATGGCACTTTTTCGATTTACTCCCCACAATGCTTCGTTATACGGCCAAAAAACTTATACATATTGATTCGTTACACAGCTTTTCGCTTTATAATTTTCTTTACACAGGGTAAACTTTTCTTTTAAGTATTACCGTATTTTACGGACTATAAGACGCACCTGAATTTTGGAGGCAATTTTTTGAAGAAAAAAGTGCGTCTTATAGTCCGTAAAATACGGTAATTACTTTCTAAATTAAGCGAATGTTTAGTACACCTATACCTCTTTATATTTATACGGCCTTTTTTAATTTTTGCACTTTTTCGATTTACGGCCCACAATGCTTCGTTATACGGCCAAAAAACTTATACATATTGATTCGTTATACAGCTTTTCGCTTTACGGCCAACTTTTCCGGAACCTTTCTAGGCCGTAAAGCGAGGTGTGGTTGTACTCCGATTAAACTCAAAACTAATATTTTCTTTGATTTCATAAAATCATCTAAACTTTTGGAACATATAACGACTGTAGTTTGTTCAGTGGCTCATGTCATTATAAACAGCCACGTTTGTACTATATATATATGGCATCCATACAAGCCTAGAGGAATTCAATTAGACATTTTTTTATCGAGTGCCTTTATACACGACTGTGAATCCCCTAATGATTTTTCTCGTTTTTTTTTTTCCACATCCCACAATCGTGTATCCCTGGTAATTTCTCTCCATGACAAATTCTCCGTTTCTTTCATGCATATCTGGTTGTTGGAATTGTGAGCAATGTGCTCTGATGATTTTTCTCCGTATTCGCCATTTTTTTTTCTCTCTCTCTGTATGCCCATTGTTGTTTCTTTTTCTGCCTCTCCACCCCTCCTTCTTTCCAGTTGTATTTTTTTTCTCCTCCCTATCCTTAAGTTGCATGTAGGAAACCACCATTAACGCGGAACGACACTTAATTTCATCCTGGATGTGATCTCTTATGTCCGTAATTCCTCTGCAACTCGGCCAAGATTAATCCATAATCGTTTTTCCTAATGGGTCCTTCTTGCACGCCAGGGAATGAATGCTTCGCATTTGTTTGCCTCAATGACTTCTTCACTTTCCCTACCATTTTTTTCGCTCTTGTTTCCAAGAACTTAATGAAGCCATTTGGCCTGGGCCCATACCCATGTATACATGGCGCCGTGTTCCATCCTGGACGGAATATACTCATGTTTTGGACAAACAATGTCACCCATGTCATATCCTCGTCCATCTACTTTTCTCATTAATCACGAGTACGAGAAACTTTCAAATGTTATAGAGAAACTTAATGATATGGGAGGGAGGGACATCTAGGGCCATACATTCACTTATGTGCCAAATTTCTATTCTAACCATATACACATAGAATTAGGGACCATTCAAAAATGACGTCCCTGAAATTCCTTCAAAAATTTACTCCTTGTTCACATGGTGTACATTTGAGCCAAGAACCCCCTCCTCCCCCTCCTTCATAGACGTCCTTAAATTCTTTTTGAAACGTAGGGTGTCAAGAAAGTTTGTTGGAACATACAAAGGCCCATCACAATAGGCCCTCGCTAGATTTTCCCGGATTTTTGTGATTAACGGAAATTTCCTGACCTCTAAGGGAAATTTCAGCATTAAATTGGTATTTAACACAAATTTAGGCAAAATTCCCGACTTTCCCGAGGCTTAAAAAATTTAAGTACATCTGGGACTGGGGACACATTTCTTCCGGTGTTCAATTCCCCTTTCACTGACTTTTAAAACTTAATTGAACAGTAAATCCCAAAACTGAAAAATACCATCATTAGTGGACGTCCGCAATGGCTTTACCCCCTCACTCCCCCCTCTTGATGACGTCCTTTTTGAATAGCCCCATATATTATGTTTGGTACCACCTGCATTTTTATCCATGCATAAACATATAAATAAACATACAAAACTCGTGAATTAAAATGTGAACCCCCGATATCCAATTGAACATTGTTTGTAAACATGCATGTGAGTAGATTGTTTTAGATCCGGAATAAGTCTTGATAATAACTTGTGGTGCATTTATTCAACACTGAACACGAAGCAGATCTTCATTAAACGCAACAAAGAGTCCAATTTCTTGGTTGCCAAATCCAAAGCCATCCTAATTAAATTTAAATAATAGATGTTTCAATCGAAAGCGGAAACCGTGCTGAATCGCTAACCGCTAATTTTCTAAACAGTATAGAAGATGACGAAGTTCAAAAAAAGCCGTCCTATTGCCAAACTGTAGAAGGTGGTGGTGGTGCATAATGGGGGACATGTAAAAAACATGGATTCATTCTCGAAATTCCCACCGTTGAGGATTACATTAACCATTCTTGAATCTCAATCCATGTCGTTAATCTGAACTTGCCATGGGACGTGTCCATTAAACATGGACGCATTCTCCCGGAATAAATGTTTAATTTCTACGAGTTCAAAATGAGTTTTACTTATTTAAATGTCAAATAGAATTTTAACTCCCTTGAAACTAACGAATAAAACATAAGTTTTGAATTTTTCAATATGCAATTACAGTACAAATAGCAATGTATCGTGTACAAATTGTCACGTACCAAGTACAAATAGGCATGTATCATGTACAAATAGCCAGGTATCGTGTACAAATAGCCATGTATCATGTACAAATTGTCACGTACCATGTACAAATAGCCAAGCAACATGTACAAATAGCCAGGTATCATGTAAAAATAGCCAGGTATCGTGTACAAATAGACATGTATCATTACAAATTGCCAGGTTACATGTACAAACAGGCATGTATCATGTACAAATAGCCAGTTCTCTTGTACAAATAACCATGCAACATGTACAAATAGCCAATTCTGTTGTACAAATAGCCATGTATCGTGTACAAATTGTCACGTACCATGTACAAATAGCCATGCAACATGTACAAATAGCCAGGTATCATGTGCAAAAAGCCATGTAGCATGTACAAATAGGCATGTATCATGTACAAATAGCCATGTATCATGTACAAATCGCGATGATGTCAGGAGGATCCAATAATTCCATGAAATTGCGGCGTCCATACACCTTATTGACAACAATCTGACTCCTTATTGATGGAGATGACAACACTTTGTCCCCATGATTTCTCACTTGACCTCACGGGTGAGACCATGACCTTGTTTGCTTTTTCAATGGCATCACGGATGGTGCAGCACGTGGCACATGTCAATTGATGCGCAAACACATCAACTCCCCCTCCTCCTCCTCCTTACATGGATCTCTGAAATGTCTAATGGGAAAGTGTAGGAGGGCATGAACGTGCTTATTGAATGCTTTGATGGCCTCTCACGTTGTTTGGATTCCTGGATGGCAAATGTGCGTGGCTGGCATTCTATCGAGGCTCACACGCGGTGGAAAAGTCCTCCGTGGCAAGGACCATGCACAAATGAAAGCTATTTGTGAAATTGGAATATTGCACGGTGTATTTTTATTTTATGAATCGAGCCATGATAAGCGATCACTCGCATTTGCAGAAATAAAGAGACAGAGAGAGTGAAATTCCACGAGTTGCTCACAATCGCACTTTCATCCCGTGGCTTAGGCCGTTATTGTTTTAGTAGCTAGTTTTTCCCACAGGTTTAACTGTTATTGCTGCAATTTCGGTGGAGCTTATTCGACAATTCTTCCCTCATTGTGTGCAGCGAGCTGTTCAACACCAATATGGCACCTCATCGACTTTTGTCGAACGATAAATGCCCCTACACGAATAGAAACTTGAGTAGGAACAGTTACCCAAACGTACAAATCTAAACACATTTAAATCATTTTCAAATTATTCAACTGTGGTCAACATGTTCAACTGTAAGGGAACATTCAAAAAGGACGTCCCTGAAATTCCTTTAAAAATTGACCCCACCCCCACCTCTCATAGCCTCCTTCATTTTTTTTTATAAGTAGGGTGTCCCATTCTATAAATTTTCAAGCACCCGTCTGGATACCAATTCCACGACATTTTTCCAGATTTTTCTGATTAACGAAAATTTCCTGACATCGAAGGGAAATTCCAGCATAAAATTGGTGTCTAACACAAATTTAAACATAATTCCAGACTTTCCTCAGGTTTTAAAAATGGAAGTACATTTGGGAGTGGGGACACAATTGTTCCGGTGTCTATTTCCACTTTCACTAACCTTTAAAACTCAATTTAACAAAAAATTGAAAAATTCCAACATTAGTGGACGTCGTCAATAATGGCTTCCCCCTCCCTCCCCCCTGTGGACATGGTGTTCACGTGCCAGCAGACCCCCTACCCCCACCACAACCCCATCTTGAGGACGTCCTTTTTGAATGGCCCCTAATTGTATTGTTGGCAACGTTATTACGGTATACATGTAAGTTTCTTTAAGACTTTTTGTCACTTATATGCGTCTTAGAATCGCAGGTGTCTTAAGCTACCTATAGTCCACTCATACATGCATCCAACGATTTGGGAACATCGTTGTCTCCTACATCTGGATACATGTGGCCAAAAAACTAATCTGGATACATGTGGCCAAAAAACTAATCTTGATACATGTGGCCAAAAAACTAATCTGGAAACATGTGGCCAAAACAATTTTTCTGGATACATGTGGCCAAAAAAAACTAATCTGGATACATGTGGCCAAATAACTTATGTGGATGCATGTGGTCAATGATGTTGTGTGTCCTGATCTATGTATATTTTTCAAAATATTCCACCATAAACTTCCTTCCTTATGTGTACATAATTTACACGTCATGTTTCCCTATTGTTGTTGTTGTTAAATTGAAAAACAAATTTGTCAAAATATATTCTAACAAAATTTATTTTTTCTTAGAATCGATGCTTTTTTTTTGTAAAGATTAATGTGCGTCTTACAATCGAAGGTGTTGTTATCATCAAGTGGAATTCTGAGATATTCCTCGTGGTAAAACCCCTCTACCTGCATTAAGTATTTCCAAAAACTTTTGAAGTGGAACTTGATGAGGCCATAAGGATGTTGTTGGAACGCGGCCGCCATATTGCTTGTCAGTAAATTATGTCTTTTAATTAGCTGGAGGGTTTTGGATGGGGTACTTGAAGCGGTCAGCATGTTTCCTGAAGCCGATCTTTAATTGTATATCTACCCTTTTTCGGAAGTTGTTCACTGCAGGAGATTTTTGTTTATGTCCGGTCAGATGATTAATGGCACCACCAGTGGCGCCACATGCGGTCTTCCAGGAACTTCTTTAAGCAGTCGTTGCTACTGAGTTTATTCAGTTTATTCTTTTTGGATTTGGAGAAATTTTCACTTCATATTTTGGTTTTTTTTGCTTTTCCTTACTTGGCCGCGATGCTCTAAGTCTCCGAAACATTATTTATGGAAATTCCAAAGACACATCCCTTCACATTCCTATTCCAATAGCAGACACCATTAGGCGATACCCCCAGTGTCATTACCAGAAAATATCTTTAAAAATTTCACTAACAAGACATTTCTCAAATAAATGTAGGATTTCAAGAATGATAGGTCCATGACTCCTTAATTGAGCTGTAGAATGCAAATTAGTGAGTGACTGACATGATATACAAATCCTTGAATTACATGTCTTTATTAAATCTCCGATATTTTATTAAAAATCCATTTTGTAGATTCACTTAATATTATGAGCAATTTAAATTTTCCAACTATATATTCATATTTTGATTATAATTAGAAAAATGTTAAGGGGCATACTACAGGGTGGACCAATAAAAAGTAAGCCAAATTTATAAAAATCATAAAATGGTTATTTGTTAATGGAATTTATTGAAAATTTGTACATGTGTACTTAAATAGGATACAAAAAAATTCCCTACTTCAATTTGTGTTCAAAGTTAGCACCTTTCTCAGGAAACAGTTTAAAAAATTGCCTAGCACTGTAATTTTACGTTTTACGCTAAAAACCTATCGCGGTTTTTTCTTCTTCAGTGAACGCCATTTTGAAAGACAAATTCGAATGATTACGTCATTAAAAAAAATGTGGGGAAATACCCCGGGCCCGGGATTTTTAGGGGCCAGTGCCTCCGGAATATGTGTTATAAAAAGTTTTAATGTGGAAAATGAATTTTTGGAATGGTCATGAAAACTGAAAAACGCAATTTTTCTATGGTAAACACGCAATTTTTCTATGGTAAAAACGCAACTTTTCTATGGTAAACACACAATTTTTCTTTGGTAAAAACTCAATTTTTCTTTGGTAAAAACGCAAATTTTCTTTGGTAAAAAACGCAATTTTTCTTTGGTAAAAACTCAATTTTTCTTTGGTAAAAACGCAATTTTTCTTTGGTAAAAACGCAAATTTTCTTTGGCAAACACACAATTTTTCTTCAACCCCCCCCCCCCCAAATGTGATGACATATTTGGACTTGCCCTCCTCCCTTTCTCCCCCGGGCCCAGCCCTGGCTCTCGGCCCCCCTGCTCATGCTCAAGTACAGATACGGGTAGAAGATATCAAAAGCAAAATACCGAGGGGTAAAATACTAGGTATCAAACCAAAGTATCGATATAGTATACTCAGTAATCCATCCCATATCCAGCATACCACGTAGGTCAATCTAAGATCGTTTCACCTGCTGCCATCTGGTGTCTCGAACAAACTTGAGTACATCAATCTCCTGTCCTGTTGTCTCATCCCAGTTTGAAGAGTAAAGACGAGTAAGTTTTCGGGTGTACTCTCATCCATTCTTCACTCCCAATTTGGACTTGTCTCCAACAATTTCAGATCCGGCTAATGTTCCAACGATAGCGATGGGGATTTTGTGCAAAACCCGTGGGAGGTAATGTACCCCTGCTACAGCTCCATTTTACCCTGGTGTCTCGTGAGTGCGTCACGCAGAGCCAGAAGACAGTCTCCTCCGAGTTGCAAATTAAATTACGCTGGAAGACGCCATATCCAGCTGTCACTTCACACTCGGCCGCAATTCATCATCGGCCATTTTATTCCAGGGGCTTCGAAAACCCAGGCCAACTCTCGAAAATACGACATAATTCAGAAGAAACGATAGATATATACGACACTGTTTTTAAATCAGACACATAAGGGTATGGAAGTGTGCCGAGCAATTTTAGAGAAGGGTACGGAAATTACTTTCCAAATCATATTTTGGATTAAAAAAAAAAACTAATTTTGTATCTGAGACCTAATTATTTTATTAAAACATTGAATTTTCTTTATTTCATTAAAGAAAATGAGAATCTCTCCTTGAAAAGCATGTGGTGTGCCGCGATAATTTTGGCGTCCAATTCAGCATAAGGGGCCATTCAATAAAGATGTCCCCGAAATTCCTTCAAAAATGACCACCCTCCCCCTACCCACTGTCCACATTGTGTATATTATATCCAAGACCTCCCCTCCCCCCACCCTCATAAACTTTTTGAATTTTTTTTGGAAAAGTTGGGTGACGTCCCCGAAATTCTTTTAAAATAATCCCCCTGCCACTACCCCCTGTCCACATGGTGTCTATTTTAGCCAGGACGGACCTCCCCCCTTGCAGACGTCCTGAATTTTTTTTGGAAAAGTAGGGTGTCCAGAAAATGTGTTGCAACATAAGGGGCCATTCAATAAAGATGTCCCCGAAATTCTTTTAAAAATGACCACCCTCCCCTACCCCCTGTCCACATGGTGTACATTATATAAAAGACCTCCCCCCCCCACCCTCATAAACTTCCTGAATTTTTTTTGGAAAAGTAGGGTGACGTCCCCGAAATTCCTTCAAAAATAACCCCCCTGCCCCTATCCCCTGTCCACATGGTGTCCATTTTAGCCAGGACGGACCTCCCCCCTTGCAGACGTCCTGAATTTTTTTCGGAAAAGTAGGAAGTCCAGAAAATGTATTGCAACATAGAAAGGCCCATCCTATAAATTTTCAAGCACCCGCCTCGCTAAGAATTCCATGACATTTCTCCAGATTTTTCCGATTAACGAAAATTTCCTAACCTCGATGGGAAATTCCAGCGTAAAATTAGTGTTTATCACAAATTTAGGCATAATTCCCTACTTTCCCGAGTTTATTAAAAATTCAAGTGCATTTCAGACTGGGGACACATTTCTTCCGGTGTCCATTTCCCTTTTCACATATTCGAATGATTACGTCATTAAAGAAAGAACGTGAACGAGGGAAATTCGAAAGTTTAGAGAAAAACAATATTTGTATAAATTTTCATTAAATTCCATTAACAAAGAGTTGATAATGGTTTTTCCGCCAACAATTTTTGTAGAATGTGTGAAGCCATGATACATGAACTTAAGAATTGCCCAACTTTTTAAGATTTTGTTGAGACTTTTTGTATTTACGGCCCAAGACGATGGAGTTGATAAAACACGGATCTACATATAGTAGGAACTTGAAATTGCACACTTCGGTTGGGCTAGAAATCGATACGATAAATCTTCGTGAAGTATGAATAGGCAAGTAAGCAAGCAAGCCCATATCCATCAGGCTGTGTCGAGCACACCATATATATACAACACGCGGATGTAAATTGTACAATATATATATATATATATACCCTGTGCATTGTGCACCTCTCGTGTTCTGTATTACCGCAACCTTTTCCAAGATCACTCGTGGTCTTTTGGTGAAAAGAAGAAAAAAAAAGGTTTTCACACAAAGCGACAAAGTTTTCAATGGAAACCCAACATTTTTAGGAAAAAGATGGAGTTGGTGTGATTGCGAAAGGGATGTCCGTTAATGACGTAGTGCCTGGTGAACATTCTTTATGCCAGTCATGGTATATATATATATACTGCCATGACACTACATTTAAGTGACTACAGTCGATGACAATGATGTCTAAGTCTCCTGAACCCCCTTTTCCTCAACCCACCATATGGTATTTATTGGTTGATTGTAGGGTACTGAGTTGAATTGCACTGAAAACTCAAAATGTGCAAAAAAGCACACCAAATGTGTAAAATTACCTATTTTTATATGCAATATAACACATTTTGACATATAAAAATAGGTAATATTACACATTTATGTGTGCGCAACTTTTTTACATATTTTGGTGTGCTTTTTTGCACATTTTGAGTTTTAATCTACAAGTTACTCAAAATTAACACTTACAAATTTTCCAAAATTCCAAATTGCAACATGTATACTGTGCTAAAATTGTAAGGGGGATATTGGGGACAGATCCCCCTCCGAAATCTGAGAAATTTTCACTAATTTCATGCCGAATCAGCAAAATATAAAAGATGAATTGCACTTTTGCATTAAAAGTATGATTTTTAAGGTAAAAACGCAATTTTTCTGCGTTAAAAGTGCAATTTTAAAAAAAAGGTAATACAGTGTAGTCCACCCCCAAATTCTGGATTATCTCCCCCTCCTCCAAAATGTGATGACATATACGACCTTGCCTACTGTACTATAAATAATATAAAATACAGGGTGGGCCAATAAAAAGTAGGCCAACTTAATAAAAATCATAAAATGGTTATTTGTTAATGGAATTTATTTAAAATTTGTACATGTGTACTTAAATAGGTTACAAAAAAACCTCCCTATTTCAATTGGTGTTCTAAGTTAGCACCTTTCTCCGAAAACAGTTAAAAAAAATTACCTGGCACTGTAATTTTTCGTTCAAAACGCCATTTTGAAAGACATATTCCAATGATTACGTCATTAAAAACGAACGTGAACGAGGGCAATTCAAAAGTAAAGAGAAAAACAATATTTGTATAAATTTTCATTAAATTCCATTAACCTTTTTATTGGCCCACCCTGAATATAGGTCCTAATGTGCCAGAGATTAAAATTCTAAAAATATGTTTATGATCTGTATTTCTAAATAATGAAAATGCAAATCCACCACCATTTTGTGGTAAATTAAAAAAGAGTAAATTGACCTAAACATTGGATACATTTAAGAGTCGTGCATAAATTCGTTTGTGGGGGGGAGGGGGGGGGGGGAGAAATGAGGAAAAGTGGCAATTTTCCGGTGGTCTTCACTTTGCTGGACTGCTAGTTAATTCCCAGCAGTCCCATATCTAATTAACAAGACGCGTCTTAAGTGGACCAGCTCGAAATAAAATTAAATATGGAAACCTGACCAATAACAGGGTTTGAGTATTCCGAGCATGAGCTTAATGGTTTCGGCGTAATGTTTCGCACCAGTTAACCCTATCGAAAATCGGCCATTTTGAAGGACATTAGATCCAAATAATCCCCGAGAGAACCATATCTTAAGACCAATTAGCGAAACTTTCTCCAAAACTGCTCTTTTAGACCCTGCGAATCTTAATGAACGTTGAGGAATTAAGATACCGGACAAGGCAATAATTGGCCACTACACTCTCTACACGACTTCGTTTATGGAGATATTTTATCCACGTTTCTTACACGAAAACACATTTAAAATTAAACCCAAAATCTTTAAATTGCTACAAAAATAAACAATCTTATCTAATAGGGCATTCACTCTTCCTTCGCTATAAAATGCCCTTTAAATAGGATTTCAGAGCGTGATTATATACCAGCTAAGAGTGTTTATTTTATCTTCCCTCCTACCAGTTGATAAAGAGGGGGTAAAAAACAGTGTGATGTGTAGAACAAAAATAAGATACAATTAGTATATATATAAAAATAAAACTTCAGAATCAGATTTAGTTTAGCAACAAATAGAAAAAAGCCACTGAAGGGCTTAGTTTGGGCTCATAATAGGTTCCTTCAGTGTAGAAAAGCTATGTATGGACCTTGTATAGCCATGAGTGGGCCTTCTATAACCATGTGTGGGCCTTATTTAGCCATGCGAGGGTCTTGTATAGCCATGTGTGGGCCTTATAAGCTATGTGTGGGCCTTCTATAGCCATGTGAGGGTCTTGTATAGCCATGTATGGGTCTTATAAGCCATGTGTGCCTTTTATAGCCATGCGTGGGCCTTATATAGCCATGTGAGGGTCTTATAACCATGTGTGGGCCTTATTTAGCCATGTGAGGGTCTTATATAGCCATGCGAGGGTCTTGTATAGCCATGTGTGGGCCTTCTATAGCCATGTGAGGGTCTTGTATAGCCATGTGTGGGTCTTATAAGCCATGTGTGGCAGTGTGGGTCTTCTATAGCCATGTGAGGGTTTTATATAGCCATGTGAGGGCATTATAAGCCAGGTTAGGACCATATAGCCATGTGATGAGGATATAGCCATTTGAGGGTCATATAGTTATGTGTGGGCCTTCTATAGCTATGTGTGGGTCTTATATAGCCATGTGTGGGTCTTATATAGCCACGTGAGGGTCTTATATAGCCACGTGAGGGTCTTATATAACCATTTGTGGGCTTTATAAGCCATGTGAGGATTATATAGCCATGTGAGGATGATATAGCCATTTGAGGGTCATATAGTCATGTGTGGGCCTTCTATAGCCATGTGAGGGTCTTATATACCCATGTGTGGGCTTATAAGCCATGTGAGGATCATATAGCCATGTGAGGGTCTTATATAGCCATGTGTGGGCCTTCTATAGCCATGTGAGGATGATATAGCCATGTGTGGGCCTTCTATAGCCATGTGAGGGTCATATAGCCATGTGTGGGCCTTATAAGCCATGTGTGGGCCTTCTATAGCCATGTGAGGGTCTTATATAGCCATGTGAGGGCCTTCTATAGCCATGTGAGGTGTATGGGTTGTATACCAAACCCATCTTGTATCCCAAGTTAAAAACATTCGCTGAAATTAGATATGTTAATACTTATGACCATCATGTCCATGACTGATTTGGAATTTGTAGATGTGTGGCCAACTGGCCATCAAAAATCACCTTTGCAGAAGATGGCCACATGTAGGGAACGAAACCAGTCCTGGAGAGGGAGGAAGAGGGGGGAGTGGAGATATTTCTTCAACACTCAATATAGATATGGTGGGGGGGTGTTGGATAAGGGCATGGCACGGGGATGAATCTTTTCCTGATGTTTAAATCAATCCGAGCATCTCATTTCCCCCCCCCTCCCACGTGTGTGCTTTGGAGTTGCCTCCTGGACCCAGACCTGAGGGAGTATTAATTCCATATCTACGTTATCACATGGGCTTGATAAGAGAGATGAAGGAAAATTTATCATTTGCTCACAGCTGTCAGAATCTGTTAACATCAGGGGTGCTGAAACAAGAGGCGTCTGCACCTCCCCCTACTGGCTTCACGCTGAATTATGAATACATTATACAATTGGGAGGTTGGATATGGGAGGTGGATTTGGAAGGGGGGGGGGCATTCTTGTATATTCATGATGAACAATATTGGCAGAGGCCATTGCTGGAAGGTCGATGTCTTTTCCTCTTAACATCACGCACCACGTCGACCGGCAGCGCCCTCATTTGCAAATATGAATATTTGAGGAAGGAAGGGGGGGGGGGATATGGTGAAATTAAGGGACACACAGCCTGATCATCATCATCAACATCGTGATTGCTGTGATATGGGACCTCAGCATCATTACGAAACAATACAATTATTCAACATCATTTGTCTTCCATTCTGGCTTGATGGTCAAGCAATAGCTGTTTAGAGAACAATGTCCAACTATGGCTAGTGACGTCATCACTACATATGTAACAGATAAAAAGGACGACTTCAAGAGGGGGTGGAAGTCTGTTGGCATGTGGACACCATGTGGACGGGGGGTGGGTTAAGACATTATGGACGTCCACTAATAAAAGGGGAAATGGACACCGGGAGAAATGTGTCCACAGTCAGAAATGTACTTGAATTTTTAAAACCTAGGGAAAATCGGGAATTATGTCCTAAATTTCTGTTAAACACTAATTTTATGCTGGAATTTCCCTTAGAGGTCAGGAAACTTCCATTAATTAGAAAAAAATCTGTGGAAAATGTAATTGGTAGCGAGACTTGCTTGGAAATTTATAGAATGTGTGCCAAACAATTGTATGTTCCAAACAAATTTTCTGGGCACCCAACTTTTCAAAACAAAATTAAGGACGTTTATGAGGGGGAGGTGGGAGGTCTGGTCTAAAATGGACACAGTGTAGTCAAGGGGGTAGAAGGGGAGGGTGAAACTTGGAAATTTATAGAATGGGCCAAACAATTGTATGTTCCAAACAAATTTTCTGGACACCCTACTTTTCAAAACAAAATTAAGGACGTTTATGAGGGGGAGGTGGGAGGGCTGGTCCAAAATGGATAAAATGGACACAGTGTAGACAAGGGGGTAGGAGGGGAGGGTGAAACTTGAAGTCCTTTTTGAATGTCCCCTGATCACGTAGTGGCTTCCTCCTCCCCATTCGTCAAGTGACGTCACGTGTCAGACCGTAGCACTTCCGCTTCCTTCATATTTTTTTGTCATTGGCAGCTAGAAGGCATTGCGATGAAATATGGCTCACGAGGTTGACATGTGATGATGCATATTATGTAGAAGAGGGTCGTGGACATGTATACACACATACCGGGGTGTCAAATCAATGTTAACGGAACAAGGTCACGGAAAGCCTTCAGTTCCGTGATCTTGCATTAAAAGTGACATCATGCAGGGCACAGCCAATGACTCGTCATTCTCTACAGATAAACCTCCTTATCTTGGGCACTCAAAACACATTTTTTCAAAAAGTCAAGGTCCCAGGTCTAACACAAATATCACCAGGCTCTACAGGACTCAGCTCTTTTTGAGAAGTGTGGGGTTATCAATATACTCTCTCAGGGTGGCCAAACAATTTTCATTTTGAATTTCCCTGACTTTTCCCTGACTAAATCCCAAAACTTATTCGGTAATGCATACACATTTTTAGTCATAATGAAACGTATAAAAGCATTTTATATTTGGCATTTTCAAATTTTAGCGAGCAATTTCAAAGAATATTAAAAACAGAGCATTTATCAAACTGAGCAGCTTTGATTGTTACACACCCAAATTGACTCTCTTTTGGACAAATGTCCAATAACAGAACATAGGAAAAAAAAATTATTTTGTGGAATTTCATAAAGAATTTTATACAATTTCATAAAGAAACAAAAAAACAAATGATATTTCGAGAGTATTGGGGATGGGCCTGCTGGAAAACTGAGTGCTGAGATGGCAATTTGCTTGGAAAGTGGAAAATTTCCCTGACTTCCCTGACCACTTCCCCCCCCCCTCACACTTCCCTGACTTCCCTGACCTGTGGCCACCCTTTCTCTATACATCAGTGTTTTTTAACCAGTTACATTAGTTTACAGTCAAGGATATATTTCCCACCCCCTTCAAGTGTGCCGCAGAAGATTAGGGGGAGGTTGAGAAGATTTAATTTAAACAATGCTTTTATGGGAAAAAAAAATACTGAAAACTATTTTTGTATACTATATTTAGTTCGATATTTAGTGAAATTTCCATCAAAATGTCATGACTACTTAAATTTCTGCACATGGTTTTATAAAGCAAAGAAAATTTCAGCGGGTGTGCCGCGACAGTTATATGTCTTATTGTATGGTATGATATTGTATGCACTACCACAGCAGAACCTGTCTAAAAGCATATTTCTCACAGGTCATAAGCGTATGCATTTAGACAGGTTCTACTATACTACCACCAATAATACAGCGTTTTTCAACCTTTTTCAGCTTACGGCACAATAAACAACAACTAAATTTGTCTGGGCACACTGATTAACAATGTGCTAAAGATGTCACGGCACACTACTTTTTTTGAGGTGAGGTTTTCTCCGATTTCCTCATATACAAGTCTAAACTTGAACCTTGTAAAGATTTTCCACTAAATGTTTACAAAATTTTGGGATCTCCACCAAGTCATCTGAGCACCTTTAGTGACCCTTGGTGGTGCACTATAGTGTGCCGCGATGCACAAGTGTGGCGCGGCACACCGTTTAATATAGACCCATGGTGTAAATGTAAAAACTGTCCGATGCCCAGCCTGAAGAGATGCCCAAAGAAAAGGGGGCGCCCACGAGCTGAAGTTTGACAGCACTTCCGCCTTGGTAAAAATTGACTTCCCAGTTTAAGATGATGAACACGATGATGATGACTGGGGCAAGATGGGTGCGAACACCGTTGTAGGGGATTTCCCCTCATCATCATCGCACTCCCATGGTCATTTCTTGCAATTCCTGACGTTCGCGTGCCAAGTCTTGCCAAACCCACCTCTTTTTTTTTTGCCCACAGACAAGACGACAAACATTTGGGTGGCAAGATGTAAATTAACTGGCTTGCCCTCGTCCATCATGGTGAGTGTCATGGCTGTCACCTCGAATCCAACAGGGCATTTGTCAGCGGTGAAAACACTGGCCTCGTTTCTAAAGACACACGGCAGACACGGCACAGACACAAACCCAAAAAGAGGCCAAAGGCATCCATCTCATCGCAGCATTTAGAGAATGTGGAAAAACACGAAACAGCGCCACCTGCACAACACAATCCAGGGGTGGAAGATAGACACACGAGAAAATTCAGTGGAAATTTTGTTCACTCAAATTTGTAAGACAAGTTTTATGACTGCCTTTGACACTCTGCAATATTTTATAGTTTATGAAACATATATAGCCTAATAGATGTATCTTTTGTAGAAATTGAACATGGTAAACAGTGCACATTCTAGCATAAATTGTGTACATGTAAACTACATGAACATGTTTAACACAAACCCATGTGGTCAAATACACTGGTAATACACTGGTCAAAGTATTGGAAAAAAGTATCGATACTTACTGATGTCAGTAGTAAACATAACCATAACAATACTGATTTTTCATAATTGTATCCATTTATCAAATTTTGTATAAATTTACACAAAATAAAACTAATTTTGACATAGCTAAACACCAGAATACCACTTACATATTTCAGTTTAATAAAAACATGTGAAATTTCTTATCAGGACATTAATTTTTCAATTAATTTAAAATATTTAATTCTAAACTACATACCAATTTAGTACACAATTTAGTTTCAACATCAAACAGAAAAATGGCACAAAACTGATGTCATAATAAGGGAATTTCCCTGTTGAATGGGAAAACGAAGCCCTGCATTACTTCATCACAATACTGAACAGCACTGCACAGCACTACACTTCACTGCACTGCACTACACTACACTCTTCTCCATTTTATACATATAGTTTATGAAACTTATATAGCCTAATTAATGTATCTTTTGCGTAAACTGGACATTTCAGTTTAATAAAAACAAGTAAAATTTCTTATCGGGACATTAATTTTCCAATTAATTTAAAATATTTTATTTTAAACTACATACCAATTTAGTACACAATTTAGTTTCCCCATCAAACATAAAAATGACACAAAACTGATGTCATAATAAGGGAATTTCCCTGTTGAATGGGAAAACGAAGCTATAAACCCTGCATTGCTTCATCACAATACTGAACAGCACTGCACAGCACTACACTACACTACACTGCACTACACTACACTCTTCTCCACCCTTCCTAAACTATCTTGTTCGACCTATACTTTTTAACGGTACTCATCACGATATGAATAGAATATCAAAAGGTATCGAAACAAAATATCTCATCATCCTTACATTTGTTACATCACCTTATATACTATTTGATTTCTCATAACATATTTCTTATAAATGCCCTCATGCTATTTGGACGGACATATAGGAAGGTGTATATTAAAGCCACGTGAGTATCGTGTATATTTGTATGATTTTGGTATAAGGTTGTGTAGGAAAAGGGGCAAGTCTCCTCTGTTTGTTAAAAGGTAATTAAAGTGTAATCTCATCGTGCACACAATGGCCGCGCTAAGACGAAGGCCTATCTCCTCTCTCATTAAATTCGCAATGTGCTCAAAGTATTTCCCTTTGGATTTTGAATTTCATAAAGATAAGAGCCTGAATTAACATGGTAACACAAGCCATCTATCACACCCGACGGGCTCCACCAGGCGGCGGGGTGGTGGATACGCTCCCTTTTTCCATCACACTCGCCCATTATTCATCCTGGGAGCCCTCCCAGTTGCACAATGGCTGTCGTGATACCGTTCGATATAGATTTTAACCGTCGACTCATATTACATTACTGAGATTCACCAGGCGAAAGTGTATTTATTTCAGCGCCATCTATTATTTCCAGAAAGAACTGCGCTGACAGCCCAATTCCATCGCACCAAATCCAACATGGCCGACTCCAATGCAGAGAAGCTTATATTAGGCAAAACGATTGCGTTTGAGAGGACAATTTTCAGAAAATCCAACCCCTCCACCAATGAATCAAAGAAAACATCCCCAAAATCCCATTAGCATCGTTGTCAACTATTATCTTAAAAGGAATAAAAAAAACTTCATTTATACCAAATATGATGATATCTGAATACTTTATTTGGTGGATCCAAAAAATAACCAATAATCTCTCCACGGATAGAAAAACTATATATGGCAATGCAGGGGCCATATATAGTCACTGGTGGACCATATTTAGCCCTTGATGGACCATATTTAGTCATTGGTGGACCATATTTAACCCTTAAAGGACCATATTTAGCCCTTGATGGACCATATTTAGTCATTATTAGACCATATTTAGTCAATGGTGGACCATATTTAACCCTTGATGGACCATATTTAACCCTTGATGGACCATATTTAGTCATTGGTGGACCATATTTAGTCATTGGTGGACCATATTTGAGTCATTGGTGGACTATATTTGAGTCATTGGTGG
>JAQGAE010001891.1:0-20290 GCA_034696685.1 Julus scandinavius | reverse complement strand
AAATTGTTTGCTACAATTAAAATAACAGGGATGAGAATATTTAACATATTTAAAATGAAAATTAGTAGACCGGGCAATTACAGAATATAATCTGACAAATAAATCGGCATTCATTTTGTAAACTGCCTTCTAAGCTGATCTCAAGGTACCTCCTGACCAACCTTGAGCTCTGTCTCACATTTGGCTGTCTTGAGCTCGTCTTGGAAATTTTTGTGTGCAGCTGTGGTATGCATTTTCCCCTTGCCATGCAGCTCAATCTCAAGTTCATGCCATTTGAGCAGCTGCGGTACAGGGGGTCACATTTGGCTGTCGTGTCACAGTCTTGAGCTCGACTTGGCCATTTTTTTGGGCAGCTGTGGTATGCATCTGGGACTTGAGACGCAGCTCGACCTCAAGCTTATGCGACTTGAGCAACTGTGGTACTAGGGCCATCTCAAGCTTTAGTTTAAGCTTGAGATTCAGCTTAGAAAAGATAAAACCTGAGTTTTAGTATTTTGACTAACTGTGGTGCGGGCCTATTACTGTGACCGCCAAACATATCCTCCATTTTTAAATGTTTTTTTTTGGCATACATGCTATGTTTGTGTAAAACTGATTGTCGAAATGTGTCCCCAAAACACGTAACTTAAAATAATGCACACAAAATTAGACTAAAATTCTTGTGGCACACTGAATAAGTAGCCAGATTTGTCATGGCACACCATGAGTTTAACGAGGACAGGTTTTCCTTTGTGTTTTCTCGGTAAAATGAAGCTCAATTATGTTTCGAATAATGTTTCCTATTTACAAATAGTATATTGAAAGTAAATTTTAAACCCTTCCACAAAATTCTGCGGCACATTCATATGTGTGATTTGTATGCTAACGTTGAATGTTTTATTCAAGTTTTTTTTTTAAATATTGCATTTTTATTGTATTTAGGAGCAAGAAAAAATCGGTCGGAAAAATGAAGCTAAATTGAAGGCTGAGGAAAACCAACAGATGATAAGAGACTGTATCAAACGAAAAATGTACAAGAATGTCACATACGAAGATCGCTTGGTTAAATATCTAAATATGAACGAAGACTGGGACTAGTGGTCAGTAGCTCGTGAATCGTAGTTCTCTTTTCTGCTAAGTCTTGTAAATTGCCGTGTAATCGTTACTAAAAACTTGCCTTTGGATATCAACATTTTGATCTTCGCTTCAGATCTTTTTCTTTGTTGCAATTTTGTGTAACGGTTGAGATTAACGTTGATAACTTAAATTGTGGATTATTTGTATCAGTGGTCAAGCCAGGGTGACTGGACTTTTCAACATATCGAAATTGTACGAAGCCTCGTGAAGGCGTCCAAAAGTGTACTTTTCGAGGAAAAAATTATGAAAATGCACTCTTAAAGTAATTCATAGGATCCAGAGATGCAGCAAACTGGCTTTATTTTCTACAATATTACAAAAAAAATGCCTCGACAATCACAAATGTAAAACAACCGCATCAGCACTATTTAATTGCGGGCTGGGTCTTCTCGACTAAAATGGGTTTTCTCAGCGATTCTTTGTCTAGCTTGGTAGTGGGCTGAAATTGGAAAAAGAAGAGTTTTATAACTAGCTTTTGTTAGGATTTAATGGTTTTTTTTTTTACTTTAAAAAAACCTTACGTCGAGCTGTTGTTCTGACCGAACTAAATGGACTCCTTCGGCAACTAGGAAATCTTCAACCGACTGGAAAATTGAATCTTCGCTTGCTTCGGGATCTTGCTTTTGAAGCATTGTGAAGCGCTCTACAAATCTTTAAAAATGATTAAATCCACGGTAATCTTAATCGTCGTTTAAGACAGAAGTGCACGTGTAAACCCAATTAATCGCATTACCTTTGAGATATTGAACTGCCGCGATTATTGGCCATGTCAATTATGCCGGGCGAACCGTAAACCTTGTAAAACCTTCTGCGTAAACCAAGAAAAGAAAAGCATCAGTTCGATATGCACTGATTTAGTTAAAATTCAATCTAACAATAATGTCAAAGTCGTTTTTGACTTTAAGGGGAGGATTCTTCTGAAATTGGGCATGACCGCCTTCCATATGGCATTTATTTGCTGACTGTAGGGTATTGAATTGAATTTACGACAGGGTTCTTTTACTGAGTACGTATGGTTTGTGTTTTAATTTCTTGTAACCATAATTACATTTCAAGTAAGTACAATTTTTATTTTTAAACAGAAGGAAGGGGCTGATCATGGCTGCAGCAATACAAGTTCAATCTACTGTCCCAGACTCAAGAGATATTATTGGCTGCCTCGGTGTTACCAAAACAAGTTGCCTGCACGTCGTTATCTACAAACTTACGCCCTAATCGCGTCTTCGGGGTAAAATAGATTGGGAATTTGCCTCGTTGAAGCAGGTCTGTCGTATCTGGGTTCGTTTTTCGGTGGAAATGCCTTGTAAACATTGTACCAAATTGGCTTGTCCTCTTCTTTTAAAACACCGGCACGAATAAGCCCGGTTACCCTAGAGAACGAACGTGTATCTTAGACCGATGCTGAGCTCGCAATCATCGTTAAAATATCCAAATATTATGCAAAACGAACCTCCAAAAAATGGTACCGATTTTCTCTAGACGACTGCCCGCCATTTTGGAACATGTGTTTTTTAAGCCTTTTGTTTTATGCTACACTGAAGTGCGATTCGAAATGGGTTTTCTTATTATAAAGCGCCGCAAATTTTCGTTTTTTGTTGTTTTTGATGATCTTTTTCCCGAATTGCAAGTGCAAATTATTATAATTATGCATGGAGTTATCGTTAAAAATGCCTTTTGCAATATGTTAATGCCTAATTTACCCGTAAATTTGTCTATTTTAGGTGTTATGTGAAGTGATTGCTTACTTCCGCCTTTTGTCGTCATACGTGACGTCACATCGAGATTCCATTCGTGACAGATGTTCTATTTTGATGGAATGTATTCTGTTTAGGCGCGTTAAATTTGGTTTATTTATTTGTTAGGTGTGTTATTTATGAATATTGCGGCTACTTATCAACTCGTTAAGGTAAGGAGATGACATTAAATACGTTTATTCGTTTATTTGGCTGTTTTCGTTGCGTTTTAATACCGAACTTTACCGAGAGTGTAAGCAACAAGTGTCAAACTTGAAAAGTTTAAAGTCTTCTTCAAAGTTATATAAACAGGTGTTTCGTTCGGGTTTTAAGATTTTATTGATAATTTTGAGATTCTGTGGTTAATGATAAGTTCTGGTCTGAACTCTGTGTAGAAGTTCGTTGCGTAAAATACTGTTTAATGTCCAAGGAAGGGGGCTATAGGCCTCCAAAAAAATAAAAACTTGTTCCTGATCTTGTAAAACAGGTAACAATTAAGAATGTGGGTCGTTGATTTTGGATTACCATGTAAATGAATAAAAAGGGTTTCTCTTAATCCCATTATATTAGTAAAAACTGGTTTTGTGTTGCGTAGTTCGAAACTTATTTTCACTTGGTTAATTTTTATTTTAAAATTTTTACTTTTAAAAATTGCAGGTAAAAACTTTCAAATTCTTACCTGTATTTATTTTATCAAAATTTTAATTAAATTTAAAAAATTCAACTATAGTGGAACCTCAGTTATTGTTGATAATGTTGATAGAGCATATTAAAATGTTACTACTTAAAATGAGGAAAAATACAGATTTGAACATTTAATTAATATTTATAATGATTATAAAGCTTATGATTATGAATTAGATTTTATATGGTGTTTGGCTAGGCCCATATCTAGCAGGAATTGTGATTAAGATTTTTAAAAAATTATGACGTATATATTTTATATTACACATCGCTCGGATAATTGAGGTTCAGCTGTATACTTACCTACTTAAACTTTAAAGATGTGTACATTAAAATCTGGTCAAAATAAGGAATGTTTTACACTAGTACAAAGTGCTCAATATAAATAATGGACACTATTTATAGGCTTCAAGGAAGATCAACCAGTATTAAGCAGGAAATAATTATTTCTTTTAAAAAGGTATGTAACATTTTTTTGTTGACCTTAAGGAATTTCATAGAGTGACCGTTCCGTTATTTGTTTCGCATAGATCACATTTATAATCACATAGAATGGCTGCAGTGAAACTGTTGCACTGGCCAAACTGCTGCATTTTAATTTTCTGGACTTCCACCTTGATTGGTAATTTTTATTTTTAGTAGAAACTTATTGCACTTGTGCGAAATTTTGATTTTTACGTAATCTTAACATTTTTAATATATTTAGCATTCTGCCAAGCCCAGTCAAATAAAGCTCCGATATTTTTGTTCGATGGTGACATGGCCCGTTTTTCCATAAAGGAAGACACAAAAATAGGTAATCGGCTTTCCTAAATGTTGGAGCTTATTTTGTTATTATGTTTCAAAATAAATGTTCTCACCATAACAGTCTAACCGAGTAATTCTTTTCCCCTTTACAATGCGATGAACATTTAATTCATTCCACCCTTGTTGGTTATTCAGGAACAACTGTTTATACGCTTCAAGCAACAGATCCCGAGGGAAGTAGGATCTCGTATGGAATTAGTAGCGAGTATTTTGCAGTGGACAAGGAATCGGGCGATGTAACTCTTACCGCCAGCTTGGACAGAGAAGTGAGTAATATGTAACATATCTTTAATTTGGCATACGGTATAACTCTGTTAAGAAATTTTTCAAGGGACCGGAGTTTCCGAACTTTTAAAACGCGGAAAACTTATTATACGGGAAAAATTACATTATAATTGTAGGCTGCAGTCAGTCGATTTAGTTAGAAATCCTGTGAATTATTCCTTCGATTTCTGTTTATTATCTTCTTAGTCGCTGGATTTTGTCGAAGTTGTGATAAGTGCAACGGATCAAAAACTGTTTGGAACAACCAACAACACGGTTCGTCTTAAAATGCAACAATGTTTTATGAACCAGACCCTTTTTTATCGCAATTTGTAACAGTTTTTTTTTATTTTGTCTGATAGGTTCAGCTCAAAAGACAAATTGCAGTTTTGGATGCTAACGATAATGCCCCCAAATTTCAAAACGTACCTTATGTCTTTGAGATCGATGAGGTAAGTTATATAATTCACAATTTTTACGTTTTTTATAACAGTTTTTCTAATATTTCTGCAATTAACGATGCTTTGCAGACGACGAGCGTTGGAGAGTTGGTCTTCGATAGCATCATTGTCACCGATAAAGATGCAGGAATAAATGCTGAAATCAATTTGGAATGTGTCGAGCATTTGGTCAGTTTTCCCTCGATGATGTACGCTTTGTTGCTTAAAATGAAAATAGTACGAACTTAAACTTGTACTTTTATAGAGCCCAGAAGCTTGCCAACTGTTTGATATCGGAGTTAAGGAACTTTCTCCTGGCGAATATCGAGGATTGATCACTTTGAAAAATGTCTTAGATTACGAAGAAAGGTCAATGTACATTCTAACACTGAAAGCCGAGGTTTGTTGCCTCTTTTTTCATTTGTAAAAAAATTCCCGGATGTTGTTTTTGCAGATAATTTAATTATCGAATTGTGTTTCAGGATATGGGGCTATCGAATCGCAAATCTTCCTTGGTGAATATCATCGTCGAAATTAAAGACAAGCAGGATCAGCCTCCGGTGTTTCTTAATGCGCCCTATTTCGCTGCTCTAGCAGAAGGAACTCCACCTGTAAGATTTGAAATGCTTAAGCTAGAAACTATCTTCGACATATCATATATTTGTCACATTTTTTTGGCAAAAAAAATCGATAATCTATTAAAAAATTCACGTAAATTCATCCTTTACACGATCATCCGTGTAAATTAACACCTGGACTTTGCCGTAGTTAATCAAAAATCATAGTTTTTGCTTAATCGAGTGTTCGGGATTCGTTTAAGGGACATCTGACAAATGCAGAGGTTCCACCGTAATAGCGCAGAGTTAGGGATTAGTTACGAACATTTAATGTATGTAACGTACCAATTTGTCAATCGTTTTTATTTTCATGACATCGAAGGACATGTCAGTGCTGACTATTTTGGTTCAGGATGGTGACAAGGGAAATCCAAACCCTCTGGATATCACGTTAACAGGTTAATTCTTAGTTTTACGATGAAGGTGGATGAATTTTCCCTTCCTTGAACACATTTTTGTCTCTTTTTCAGACGAGAGCGGCTATTTCAAAATCTTGTCCGTTACAAACAACGATGAAGGATTGTATTCTGCCACTATCGCGACAACCAACAATATTCTGAATCGCGAAGATCCGGTTTTACAGAAAAATGATGGTCAATATACATTTGACATCAAGGTGAATAGATTTTTCAATTGTTTTTTTCAAAAATAAAAATCATTTTGTGTTTATCTTAAGGAGTAATTTGTACTATTGTTTCACGAGAAATCTGGTAACTCGCTAATATACTTTTTTAAATTTTAGGCGGTGGAAAACGACAAAAATGTTAAAAATGCTGTCAGTTCGGTCACGACCGTTATTATTTTAGTGACAGGTACGGATATTTTCATTTAGCAATTTTTATTCTGTATCCTACTAAATCGATTCTAAGACGCGCTTTTTACCCATATATAACATCTCGAACAACGCTGCTTAATAAAATGTTTTTAAATATTTTAAAAGATGTTCTCGGAAATTTCTATTTTCTTGGAATCGAGGTTTTTTTTCTGTCGGTGTTACTAAATTTAATGTGCATCTTACAGTCGGTTACGTCTTAGAATCGTAGAAGTACGGTAGTATCGGTTGAGAGGTGTGTATTAATTAAATTTTATTATCTTTTAATGATTTTTCAAGACATCAACGATCACCAGCCTCACATTTCCGCAGAAAAAACTCATATTTCCATTTCTGAAGACGTTTCCTTGAATTCTGTCCTGAGCGAATTAAACTTGATAGCCGGCGACTTTGATTCAGTAAGATATTGGACATTTATTCAATTTTTCAGCATATGTTGATTTTAAAAAATGAAGAAATGTTAAGCGTTGTTTTTGTTTTTTCTTAGGATGCCAATGCACGATTTAAATTACATTTAGAAAGCGAAGACAATTCCAAGTTGGCCTTTGATGTTGAACCCAAAGTTGGTCGTGGGATGACACCCGTGAGCGTTAAACTTATAAATCCAGATCTGATTGATTACGAGGCTGAGGATAAACGGGAGTACAGTTTTAAGGTACGCGGGCAATTAATGGTTTATCGTTCTTTGCAGTTAATTTGGGCTTAACAAAATTAAAATCAAATTATGTTCATTTGGAAGGTGGTTTGCGTTGATGAATTGGGACGTCAGAGCCAAACTTCAATCGAAGTATCTGTGCAGGATGCTAACGATAACGATCCTGTCTTCGGTCAACTTGAATATAAATTTATCATCAATGAAAATTCTCCGCCGGAAACCGTTATTGCATCTATAGTAGTAAGTAAAAACTTACCGTATGTTTAGGCGAATAATTACGCCCAAAAAGACATTGTCCTATTTTTGTATTTTCGGTCTTAAGGATGGTCAGGGAAAATTGTTTTAAAAACTGGAAAAGTCAGGAAACGGGAAAAATTGAATTATATCAAAAATGGGGAATTGTAGCCCGAAATTTGGACCTCGACTTATCGCCAAAATATACCCAAACTTCAAAAATAGAATATTTCAAATGAATAATTGTGTTTCAGGCAACTGATGAAGACACCGGAATTTATGGTCAAGTTGAATATTTTCTCCAAGGATTCGGTGCCGAATGGTAAGAATTTTCCATGATGTGTTTCAATCGAAGCGCAACTTTTTATGTTTGAAATGAATACAGAAAATATTTCTCGATTGTTTACATTTTTAGGTTCAGTTTGAATTCATCTTCCGGAGTGTTGAGCGTAGCAGATTGCGGGGCACCGGTTTGCTTAGACTACGAAAATCGTGCCGAATACACGCTCACGGGCATCGCTCGAGATGGTGCAGGACGGTCCGCGGCCACAGTTCTGGTCATCTCGGTTCGAGACGTTAACGATAATCCGCCCGTGTTCGTTCAAAGGGAAGTGATACGCAACGTCCATGCAGGAGCCACGCAATTAATCCCCCCTCTGATTGTTAAGGTACCCGTGTTGATCACTCGATAGAACCTAAATTAGTTTATCGTAATGTTTTGAAAATCCGGATATTCAAATTTTAAATCTGACTGTTCTGTTCGTTGATTCAACTAGGCTTCGGACGATGATGGCCCAACCAACGGGAACAACAATATCACGTACAAATTCGAAGAAAACCACAGTTCTCCCGTAGACACTTTTTTGATCGATGCCATCACCGGAGAAATTACGCTTCGCAAGCCTCTTCGGCCTTCCGACACGGCACAGTTTATCAATTTGCACGTCATTGCCGAAGACAAAGGCGCTCCGCCCTTAAAAGGCAATGCCTATGTCATTATAACTGTCACGGTAGGTAAAACGTTTAATGCATGCTTCTACTAAAAACTCCAATTTTGCTACGAGTTATAAATTGCAGTCCAGTAACAAACCCCAAAAGTATTAATTTCACCGCTTACGTCGTCTTCCCGTATAAGAAGTCGAGTCTCGCGATCTCAAAAGCAACTATAATGTAATTTTTCGTTTTGCAGGACATTGGCGAACGTAGGTTATTCTTCTTTCATCCTCTTTACAATGCCTCTGTCATGGAAACTGATCGTGACGGTAAGTGCTGCCATATTTTGGACATTTGAGTTATGTCGGAATCAAATTTTGCAACGTCTGTCGGAACTGCTCACAGTCGTAAATCGGCGACTGCTCGAGCGAGATCCAAATACTTTAAATACGTACCAAAGTTTTTCTAAGTGCAAAGACTAGCGTAAAGTCTCACGATCCCTCAAAATGTCCTTCTTAATCCGCAGGTACCGAAGTAATTCAAGTCGCTGCAGTAGCCACGCGTGTTGACGACAAGAGCGTCATGTATCGGATTGCGGGCGGGGCGCAGGATAATTTTGTGATCAGCGCTACGGGCGTCATCACCGTCGCTCCAAACGCCTCGCTGGATTTGGAAAGCGCACCGGGAGAATACGCAATCTTCGTCGAAGCCGTGGCCGCCGGCGATTCCAAACTCACAACGGCCACGACCACGGTGCGCGTCACCGTGGAAGATGTCAACGACAAGCCACCCGTGTTTGTGCAGGATTATTACGTTGCTCACGTGTCTTTGGCCGCGCCGCTCGACCTGGACGATGTCATCGTGACGGTCGTGGCCACGGACTCGGACGACGGCCATCTGCTACGCTATTCCATCGAAGAGGAAATGATGACGGCGCGGGACACTGCGGGCGTGTTGGTTTTGGAAGAGGCCATGGGCGAATTTAAAGTAAAAGCGCATTTTTGTCTGTTTTTGAAAAAAGGTATTTGTACGTTATCTGTTTGCTACATCGGTTGTTCTGTTTGCCCTCGCAGGACGTGTTTCAAATAAATGCTACGAGCGGTGAAATAAGGAAAACCGGACCTTTGGATCATTCGCACATTTCGGTGTTATATTTAACAGTGAGAGTGCGTGATAACAACGCAAATCTGCGTTTCGGAGAACAGATGGCAACAGGTACCGTTTCACTGAGTGCGTGAATGTTTTACACACGTGGGGAAATATTTAACGAATTCTCTGTTTATTCAGCCGAAGTTGTAATTTACATGGAGCAAGTACAAGAAATGTCGCCCTCGTTCCCACCTCCATGGACGCCGGCTACCCCGCAAATAATTTACAGCATTCCCGAAGAACCTCCGATTCGCTCCGTTTTATTTACGCTGACAGCCAGGAATCCTAGTGGCTTCGGGACCATGAAATTTGAGAAACTGGAAGATGAAGACAACTATGTGCAGGTGGACGAAAATATGGGTGAGCCACGGGTTATGCACGGGTAGTTGCCCTTAGCGGTCATTTAAAAAGAATGTCTTCGAGAGGGGTTGAGGGTGTTTTGGCAGGTGGACACAGTGTGGACGATTGAGTTTGAAGGGTCAGTAAAAAAGGGGGAAGAAATGTGTCCACAGCCCCAAATGTATTTGAATTTTTAAAACCTCTGGAAAGTCCGGTATTATGCTTAAAATTTGTGTTAAACACCGGTTTTATGCTGGAATTTCGCTTCGAGGTCAGGAAATTTAATCAGAAAAATCTGGAAAATATATCGTGGAATTTGCTTGGAAATTGATTTGGGAATGCTTTTAAACTTTGGATTTTTGTTTAATATAGGCACGGTTGTCCTCCAAAAACGTTTGGATTTTGAATCTTTGCCTCCGTCGATGAAGCACATCACCTTTTTGGTGAAAGCGATTGCGAGCGATGGAAAAAATAGCAGCGATGTGAAATCGAGTTCGGCAACCGTCATCATCGACGTTCAAGATATTAATGACAATAGTCCCATATTTTTCCAAAAGGTACCAAACGTTCAAAATTGAAATAAACCGAAAATCTATCCCGTTTTTCTGTTCTTATATCTTTGGCTCTTATCTTTCCGAAGTCGTATCAAGCGAGCCTGGCTGAATCCGTCACTTACCCGCACACTGTTCTCACTGTTCAAGCCTCGGATTTGGACCAGCAATTTGGATACGGAAAAATTCGATACACTTTGAGCGGTGATGACGATGGGGTCTTTACGATAGATCCCGTTTCGGTAATATGTTTTTTGAGTTATTTATTACTTTTCTAGTTCGGCGGTATACGAACTCGGCTTCACAAAATTATTATAAAAATTTAGATTATTTATTGGTAAATCATCCGATTTTTATTTTTGTAAATTGTGATTATTTTTCTTGAAATTTAGGGTGCCATATCAATAATTAAAGGAAGGTTTTTGGACCGGGAAACTAAAGCTACGCACAACCTCAAAGTCATCGCAACGGATAATCCAGAAGGAAACGGCAATCAAAGAAGGGCATCGGCACTGGTGAGTGTATCCCTAGGGACCTGTCAGCGGTTGATTATTTTGTAATTTATCACCCGAGTGTGATAAAAACTTTTACGTTTCTATTTTTAAATATTTAAATACCCAAACTGTGATCCGATACTCGGTATTTTAAACAGCGAGTCGTACCGAGGCCATAAATTCGTCTGCCATACTTGAGGACTCAATGTTGGGGCCCTCCGAGATTCAAAATTTAAAAACAGCCGATGAAAAAATGGGATATAATCCATCCGTATTACTATTCAAAAATGTAACACCGATAATTGAACTCTTCAGGTACAAGTGCAAGTAACTGACGTGAACGATAACGCTCCGGTTTTCGAAGAACCGCTTTACCAGGCAATAATTCCCGAGACCGTGGCCCCTGGGTTCAGCATCAAGCGAGTTAAAGCTGACGATATCGACTCTGGAGGCAGCGCGCAGATTGTTTATTCCCTCGACGACAACTCGCAGCTTCAAGGTTTTTGAATAAAAGATTTTGCCAAAAGGCCCTTACAATGCCCCGTCTTTTACAAATCCATGAATCCTGATGAAATTTCTCGTTCGACGCTTAGAATTCCTGATCGTCAACAGAACGACCGGACACCTGATCGTGGGTCGGCCGTTATCGGGGAAAGGGCGCATCGAGCCGTACAAGGTAGTAATTCGAGCCGCCGATCAAAATGGAGATGAAGACGCTCTTTCCACCAGCGTCCATCTTCTGCTGTTCATCACCGACGTTTCCACAAACGATGGTATCCCTACGTTTCTCAAACCTCTGAACCACGAGGAAATCACCGTTAGCGAGGTAAAATTGGTCAAGTTTTTGTACGGTTAATCTGGATTCGCGTACGTGTTTTATAAAAATTTTTTCGTCGAACAGAACTCTCCGGAAGGAACCATAGTCACGCTGGTCGAAGCATCCGATCCGGACGATCCGAAGACGGACAGCGGTCGTCTGAGATACTCGTTCTTGGGTGAAGGTGCAACTAATTCCGATCAATGGCATTTCTCGATTGATCCGTTCAAGGGAACGATCACAACCAGGGAGCGGCTGGATTACGAGGTTCAACAAAACTATTCTGTAAGTTTCGTACGATGACAAGGCGCACATTTAAAAAATAATAATAATATCCCGATCTCTCTGTAATCACCCTCGTGTTTTCTTAATTTTATTAGGTGGTTGTAGTCGTGCGGGATTTTGGAAGTCCTCCGCATCACAGTGCTCGACTTTTGAATATTCGCGTGACCGATGTGGACGATCATTCGCCGTTGTTTTTAAGACCAAAGGTTTGTTTACACATTTTTAACAACCGTAAAACAGCAAAGTAGTTTTTGATGAGTATTTTCAGAGAATCAATGACTGAGTCTTGGACCAGCAGAGTTAATATTTTACGACATATTTTATCTCCACGTTTTTTGACAAATTGATGATAATAAGTCCGGTGTTGTGATTCCCAATCCCCGCAGAATTCTGTCCCCCTGGAAATGGAAGTAGACGAGGAGAGCGCACCTGGAACCCTAGTGGGATTCCCCCTCGAAGCAACCGACGAAGACGAAGGTGTTAACGCTGCCGTGAAATACACCATAATAAGTAAGTTTTAAGCTTTCACGGGACCGCAATTAACGGACAAAGATTAACGGAAGGTGAAATATGGCCCTTAAGGACATCTAACAACTGAGATGAACCTTTTCTTAAGGCCGCATGCGAAGTTTGCTTCTTAAGTTTCCCTTGATCAAAGAAAATCATCGGTATTGTTATTCCCAAGTACGACTTTTAAAAATGACCATTTTCCCGAACAGGTGGGAACGATGGATCGATTTTTTCCATCAACAGTTCGGCGGAAAATCGCGGCGTCATTTACGTCCGCGGTCGGCTTGACATGGAGCATACTCGGCAGTACTTGCTGACGATACAGGCCAGAAAGATGACGGTCAAACCAGGAAATCCCGAAGTTAATCTCGGCACCGGTGTTTACGATCCCTCGGATCTCTCCATGGTGCAGGTATTAATCAAAGTCAAAGATATAGACGACAACCCTCCCGTTTTTACAAAAAAAAACGCAACGATAGGTAAGCTACACATTTTTTAGCTTTTGGACTTTCGATCTTCTCGGGTTCCGTTGACCACGGTTTTCTTGTCACGATATTTATAGGTATCAAAGCTGATACGGAACCTGGGGTAGATGTTTTCACCTTCGAAGCGATCGACGACGACTCGACGGCTGCGCCCATCGTTTACGATTTGAAGAAAGTCCAGTTTTATTTTGTAAGTTATCCGTCCTTTATAGTGCAGGACCCGTCTTTTAGTTTATGATATCTTTTGAGAGGCCTCACATTTTCTATTTTCCAGTTTTATGTTAAATAAGTAATTTTTTTTTAATAACACAGCTTAACGAAGATGCAGAGGCTCACGCCGTGGATGGTGGCTTCATTTTACACCATAACGTGTTGCGTACGATGAATTCCATGTCGGTTTATCATAACGGCTATTTCGTGGTCAACGCGAGAGCCACGAGCGGCAATAAAACAACCGATACCTACCTGACCGTAAGCATTTCTCTCTCTGATAACTCAACATTTTTTATATATCAAAAATGTTCGTTTTTAATAATCTCGAGTTTAGGTTTTCGTGCTCGAGGGGCGAGAGCTGCTCAAGTTCGTTTTCAACAAACCTTTGGCGGAAGTCCAAAAGTCGTTGGCTAGTTTCAAGAAGTGAGTACGGTACTTCTGGAAAATCTTATCGTAAATCATCGATCGTCGACATTTCCGGTCGCTAATATACTCTTTTAACGCGTTGTTTCGTAGCGATTTACAGCAAACGCTGCTTTCGCCGCAGCCGATCACGGTGAATCTGTACGACTCTCACTTTGCGGAACAGGAGGGATTGTCGAACGCGTCCAGGTAACTGCGACTTGCCGCACTAAATCCATCGCTTTAAATATCTCGGTTATAAATTTGATACGATTATTACGTTTCTGGCATTTTCTCTCGTTAATCTAGCGGGATTTGAAAAACACACTTAAACTGACTAGATAAGTGTTTTTCAACCGGTGACCCACGGCTCACTAGTGTGCCGCAAAAATGTGTGGGAGGGTTTGGAAATTAACCTTCTATTTTACATTATGCCCTTGTAAAAATTCAAGAAAAAAATATCTTAAATCCCCTGAATTTTTAGGATTATCCAAAGTTTTGCTATAAATCAAAGATTTAATAAAGGAGGAATAGTTTTTTTTATATGTGCTTTGACAATTTTGGCTCCTTATTCAGTGTGCGGCTAGAATTTTAACAATGTTTGGCGTATCAGGAGTTGAAAAACACTTGACCTGGACAGTCAGTCAGGTTACGTAAAAAACAAGACTCGATTTAATTTTTTTTTCTGTTCTGTTTCGCAGTCTCTGTTTCAATTTCTTCAGCGAACACGCTGCCATGTCGTCCGCCGAGATAGAGGCCATTTTGGATTTGCCGAGCAGACCGCGGCTTGCCATGCTTTATCACAATTACGGAGTGGATTCCGTAGCGGTAATTTAATTCTCCTTTTCGTGGCATTCGATTCGCAATATCATACTTTAACATTTTTATTTTTATTTTCAAGGCATGTTCCACCGAAGGGAAATCTTACACGATGAACTGGGCCGAGATTTGCGTTCTGGTCGTCGCGGCACTTATAGTAATCGCGTCTACCGCTAGCGCTGTAATTATATGCCGACTCCATAAACAACAAAGGTAATTTATGCTTACGGTAGAATCCCTTTTATTAAACCGGAGTTTCGGAGAGGTAATATTTGTTCCGTGAAACCTCTTCGGGGTCAGTGAATAAAAATGCAATTTCCCTTTCCCCTCATCTTGTATTTTTATTTAATTATCTTACGCACGCAGTTACGTTTTACACTTAATGGACCTTTAAAAACCGTCTTTACTTTTGTTTCAGGGAAGCCACGATGAAACTTCATCGCACAGTCTGTGAGTGAAAAATTTGCGTAACTTTATGGATAACCAGTCGTTTAAAACCGAGTTTTGTACGAATTGTGTATTTTTTTGTTGTTTTCGTTACAGATCAAGTCGTTCGCGGTTCTGCCGTCCCGGCCGACACAAAGTAAGCGAGTAAAATTCAATCTCAATTTTAAATGTTTAATGCAATAAATAAACCGTATTTAATAACCAACCGTTACTTTTTTTCTTTCTTACGTGTAGTGGCAACGGATATTCAACGATTAAGTAAGTACAAATAAGTGATCATTTCTTTAAAAACCACTGCAATTGATGAACCTACGATTGAATGTGAAAACTGGATTTATTCAATAATATATAGAAATATTTGTATATAATAACAGTAAATCGTTTTTTATAATAAAACACCAAAATAATGCCGTTTGCGCAAGCACGCAATATCACAATAATGCAACCGTTAAAAAAATGCATTTCCTGGACATAAACTTTGATAATAAATTATTTGCACGATCGTAAACTGTGAACGAGATGCACGTAACATACTCGTGACACGTTGAATCGATGTACGACTCGTTATGCAATGTTACGTATCGATGGAATGTAAGATTTGCGATTGAATTTGGCTTACAATTTAAAAAAAAAAATGTTGAATAACGTTTATGGAAACATCGTACGTGTTCGCAACCACCGTTCACATTTTACGATCACAACAAATTGGCAAAAAGGTTTTTAAAAAGCACGTACAAAGCATTCGTTTATGGACAGCGCTTAAAACATGTTTACGAATCGCTTTGAAAACAAACAAAAAGTTGAAATTGTATAAGATGTTATTTGTGTAAATTGTGCTCCCGTAAAATGTTGAAGCGCCCAATCGGGTGTTGCCACGGAATTATTTTCAAAGGGAATTTTGAAAATGTTTTCACTTAACAAATGAAAACATTTTCTCGTTATTCAACAAAAACATCTTTCGTAGTTCTTGTCGTTGCAATTTTTTGCTGTTTCGGGGAAAATTTATGTCGAGAATTCTAGTTTGTACAAGGTATATTACTAATTTTTACCGAAATTCCGATAGCTATACCAAGGCCTCGGTGGCAGGCGCATCAGTGCCGTGTTTCGGTGACCAAGTTTTTAAACCTTAAATTACGTCAACAACTTATGTTTTCGGGCGATGCGATTAACGTAGCAATCGGCGTAATCTTGAAAATTTGACTTTAAAATTGGGGAAGTCTGGAAGTATACTTTTTAGTATCTCGATAAAGTCTGGAATTATGATTGAAATTCTTGTCAAACGCCAGTTGTTGCTGGAATTTCCTGTCCGTGTCTGGGAAATATCTGATATGAAAATCTAATTTTTCAAACTCTAGAGAAATTGTTGGAAGAAATTATTTTGTGCGAGGGGTCCTTGAAAATTTTAACGTACATTTACTAGATACCTCGGCTCGAGCATTCATTTGTTAATTTTGGAGTCCTGCAGTTAAATAGTTTGGGATCGAAGTTCAAATATCCGTAGCTGCTATAGTTTATATTTTCCAAAAACTTGGTTATCGAAACACGTGGGTTTTAGGCTGGAAGGTGCACGCATAATAAAATCACTTAGCTTGCATAGAGAAGATAACATTTCTAACGAATGATTGCAAAAGCCGAGCGAATGGAAGTTGCAAAAACTTGTAAGAAATCCGCGCCGGAGAATACGGGCAAACGATGCAAAGTTAAAACTGCACGGTTTCTGAGAATCTTTTTTAAAAATTCTGTACCTAAAGTAAAAAAATTACGTGAGAAGGAACAAAGCAGCATTGTGCCGAGAAGAGCCTTCGTGTTTTTTCCGGTTCAGAAAGCGGTGTGTCCGTAGACAATGTTCCGAACATGTCCGTTAATTGCGTCTTTGTTTATTCTTTTCAGCCGCCAGCGAATCCACGAGTGGCAGGAAAGGAGCACTCCGACGCGTGTCGACGCCACCTACGGATCCTCGTACGCCTAGTTATCGGTCGATCGACAGCAATGCCTTTTTTAAAAGTGAGATTAGTAAAACGTATGGTATATAAATTGGAAAATAGCTTTTATTTGTTACGTGGAAAACATTTAGGGGGGATAAAGGCCGCTGTTTTACCACCGCGGTTTGTATCGAAATAATTTCCCCGTTATCAGAGCCTCCGCCAATGCCGAGCCGGTCTCGCGCAACGTTTTTAAACCCCCAAAATCTTGCATCACGGTACGCACATTTTTCCATCGACTTACGAGGCTGCCTCGGCATTTGCAAAAAGCTTGAAACGAGACTTATTTTTTTCGTAGGATCAGGAAGAAATTGTAGAGAAGCGTGTGAAATGTTGCCGGCTGATCGAGGTAGGCGGGATGCTTGGCATTTTTCAGCATTTGCACTTGACTGTTGGGAATGTTCCTGAGATGCTTCGTCGAATTTTCTCCGAGAAGCGTGTCCAATTCGCCGTAGATGATCAAGGTGGGCGTCTGCATCGGTAAGAGAGAGAGAAAATGTCAGAACGCAACCGATTTAAAAACCTCCTTATTCGTCAAATCCAGCGTTATGCTCACCTTGACAGTTTGATATTCCTCTATGCTGTACTGTTCCGTGGTGATCGGTGCCACCGGAACAAATCCTCCCATCTTTCCAGGGTACTTGAAGAGATAAGGCAGGGAATAAGAGCCACTCATGGACGGGCTGACAACCACCGGGTTGATCAGATGTAGCTTTGTCAAGGCCTCGTTCAGGAAATCTCCTCGCTTATCCGCAACGAGCGGTTCGCCCGCTGTTTCTCCAAAGCCTGAAAGAAACACGAAAGAGGTAAGGGCCGAAATCCGACCGATGCGTTTGTACGGAGAGAAAAACCGCATACCTGGCAGGTCGAAAGCAACCACGCGGTGACCCATGGCTGCCAAAAGGCCGATCGTTGTCAAATTCTCCCAGGTTAGAGACTTGAAATGCATACCGTGGAGCAAGACGGCGCTCTGGTTCGTCGGGCCCACGTTGGCCGGTGGAAGGGCCTCGCGGTAGAACACGTCGCGGCCCTTGAAAAGAATAAAAAGTAAGTTTCGGATCAGTTTGTTGTTGTTTTACTACCTCGGGGGAGCGAACCCCGCATCTTAGGATCGAGAGGCAAACACGTAACCACCTCACCCGGGGCGCGAACCCCGCATTTTAGAATCGAGAGGCAAGCACGTAACCCCCGCAGCCAGAGAGCGAACCCCGCATCTTAGGATCGAGAGGCAAGCACGTAACCCCCTCAGCCGGGAAGCGAACCCCGGATTTTAGGATCGAGAGGCAAGCACGTAACCACCTCACCCGGGGAGCGAACCCCGCATCTTAGGATCGAGAGGCAAGCACGTAACCCCCTCAGCCATGGGAGCGAACCCCGCATCTTAGAATCGAGAGGCAAACACGTAACCACCTCACCCGGGGAGCGAACCCTGCATTTTAGGATCGAGAGGCAAGCACATAATCCTCGGTGTCGGCTCCTTAAAAGCGTACTGGCGCCCTCTTGTACGAATGAGCAAGGGGCACCATCGTCCTGTAAACGATAAGTTGTCACCCTCCTGACCCTCAACACTTATTTCACTCCCTTCTTGCTATATATAGCCATGGAATCCAACCCTAAATCCACGAATTATTACCAGGATGTTAGCATAACAAAAATTCGACTTTTTGTGCACCTGTGTATTGCTCTTTATTGCACGTAATGCTTATTAATTGCACACAAATATTTGAACATACGATGGCCTTTAAAATCTACGTTATTTTTATTTTATTTTTAGTGATTTGGACACCGATGACACAGTTCATAGTTCAAAAGACGGAAAAAAACCTGTTTTCAGGGTCACCCACGCGTACACGCACACATTCTTGCGGCGCATAGCACAACAGATCGATGCGCATAATTATACCCACCATCACGAGGATCTTATTTTGTGTGATTTTCACATCTTTAATCAAGACAGCGAATTTCGCGTCTAGTTTTTCAGCGAGGAGATCAACTCCTGCGAGGAGCGGTGCATCTTCATCGGCGGACATTTTCAACTGATTACGATCTTTGGCTTCCGTATCGATTTTGGCAAGTACATCTAATTCGCTGTCGTTCAAGGGCAACATGCCCTGCATCGTAAATATAGTGCAGCCAACAATTAACAACAAGACGAGAAATAAAGCCAAGGCTTTGCAAGAGAAAAATGAAAACATTTGGTAAGTTATTTACATTACCGCATCAATGATTATCATTATTTTTACGAACGAACGTTTTTCACGTTCTTTCCGCTTCGTATTATGTCACTTCCGGACTTCCGGATTCCAAGTTTCGAATGTTCTTTTTAAAAATGTCGGCTCGCCTGTTCTAGTTTTAGTAGTTTTAAAACGCGATATTTGATAATTCCCAGTTCAATAAACCCCTCCAATCACCGGCCAAAACACTCTGGGCAGGAACCTTACTTAAAACATCGTAAGTTGGTAATTTTTTTAAAGTATTTTTGTCGGGATTTGTGTAGTTTTAATTATAGCCATCACAGCCGCCATTTTTCAGTACTCATATTTTTATATATAATTTATGTACAGATGAAGACATTGACATTAATAATTAGTGTATCGTGGAAATTGGCTCGATATATTTAATCTAAAATGTTTTTACTTACTACAGATTGAATGTGATTGCATTTGATGCAATTTAAGTTTCTATCGGACAATCTCCGCGTGTGTGGGGTAAACTGAGACACATTGATTTCAATTCAACTTGGTAACCTACAGTAGCGACTTAGACATCATTGTTAGATTGAATAATTACGTTGCTTGGCATTATTCCTGGCCTTGGTGTTGATTTTCAGTGTTGTTATGCGTGGCTGAAACGCTCGTTTATAACACACAAATCGATCGTGCGAGTGGACAAGTTTTTCCAATGTGCAAACAACAAAACCAACACAAGTGGAAATTTACGTTTCCCCACAAAAAACACGTCAAGTGCGCACGAATTTGCACAGGAGAAATTGTGTTTGATATCAAGTGGTTCTATTCCCCTATTTAAAATTGTCACGACACACTAAACAAGGATTCATTACATTTTAAAACATTGATTTTTTTTTCTTATTTTCTCAAAATTGCAAAATTTAACCCTCCTTTCCCATAATATCATATATGGACATGTACGGACCAATTTATAGCCCTATAATTTTTCCACTAGGGGTATGCCTCGAAAAATGCCCTAGCCCAAAATTGACCCACACAATACTTGACATGACGGGGTAACTTTGGGTTTAGATATGGATGGGAATATACTTCCACCTGAATTAATCACCCAATTATTTTTTTAATAATTCTATATTCTTTTATAATTTTATTTGTTAAAATACTTAAAAATATTAAAAACAGGACCCAAACCTTTTTTCAAATTTTACTACACCCCATCCATAATGATGTCACAACTCGTCGATTACCTCCCCCCCCCCAATTATTTTTTTAATAATTCTATATTCTTTTATA
>JAQGAE010001890.1:0-20294 GCA_034696685.1 Julus scandinavius | reverse complement strand
GCACGCAAAAGATGGTGGTGCTTGCAGTGATTGCCAACAACCAGGAAGCATATTCATCGATTGTTGTTTTCGTGATTTTCTACAGGTATTTCCCACCAGGATAATTTCTCTTAAAACTGGCCAAACCCTGTGTTCCATCTCTTCCCATTTACTGCAAATTTCCAAAAAATACACAAATACAAACCTTAATCCCAATCACAAGGTGGGCCGGGTCCAATACGCATATACGCTTAGCTTAGCATTGGCATACACTTTGTTAAGTATGAAAATAGTATGGAAATTTCACTTCAAAATACAGTAAAGGAATTTGGGCATATATAAACACACGCTTAATGTGACCAGATATTTATAGAAATATATACTCTCAGATGTATGATCATAGATATGTAGACATGATCACATATTTGCATATATGTCCATATATCTCCTGCTGTCTGGCAATACAGATTGGCATGTCCATGTGAAAAATTTCCAATATATCCAAATGCATATGCTCGCAAAAATGACCTAAGTGACAAGAAAAACGTGCGTGTTTTATCCATATCACCAGCCTTGCTTACACCTCCGCTCTTCCTCAAGACGTTTCCGAGATGGACGTTTCAAGCGCCGTCCGACCGTTTCTTGGCAGCGCGACGGCGGCGACCCCGCGCAGCAGGGTTGCCGTTAAAGCCGAGGCGTCGTTGGGGGGCGCGCATGCGCGTGCAGCGCGCCACGCTCCGGCACCGGCAGTCCCGCGTTCGTCTCAGTATGTGCGGGGTCCGTGCGGCTGGATGCGGCGGCGAGCATGCGCGCCATTGATTCGGAGCCAGTAGCGGCAGAGTGAGCCTGCGTGCGTCGGACCAGCGCAGCGAACGGTACGGAAAATCCAAAATGGCACGTCGAACCCCGGGCTCCCGGATTGCGCCCGCGCCGCACTGCTAACCTGCCCCCCGCCAAGAGAGTTTTACGAAAAGTGCGTTCCTCCGGCCCTAACACTTCTTCCCCCCCGCGTCCGTGTGACCCCTCCTTCCAAGTCGCGCATGCCGCATCGGCGGCGGGTGAACAGTCGCCGCGCTCCCGGCATGTGACACGACCAGAGACGGCCATGGAACTTGTCGTCGCCGCTCTCAGAATGGAGTTAGCAGCGAGAATCCTGTTCGCCGTCATATTTCTATGTCTTCCATTAGGTAAGTCCTTCTTTGCACATCCTACTCTATTTAATCTTTGCACGCTCAGAATCAGAATCGAATGAGAACGTGTCGCCGAATAAACGCGTAAATGCGTTCTCCAAATCCGCGACTCGAAAAGCCGGTGGAGGTGCATTTTAGACGGCTGTGATGATGAACGGAACGCTTCGGAACGTGTTCACGGCCCTTACAATGTATTGTGAAGAAAACACGTCTGGAACGTGTGCTAATCGTCCATGTGAAAGTGAAAATGAACGTGTTTTAATCATATTTTGTCAAATCAACGTTCTCCCGATGTCCTCTACACGAGATGTTTGACTAGTTCCCATGAAATAATGTTCTAGACATGCTTAAAACTATTTGGGATCTGATGTACCAAAATATGCAAAATAAATTACATTAATAATTGGTTAATTGGTATTATAAAAATACATGTTAAATATTTGAAAGCATTTATGCTACGTTTTGTGGCATGCAAATGGTACATTTTCATGGAAAAGTGGTAATGTTGGATCTGGTTGCTCGTACGAAACTACAAACAACATGATCCAGACACTTCATTTGCAAGAAACCGGCACATTTACATCAAATCAGATAAAGGAGAGGTTGAAAATATTCCAAATTAGCATATTTTTGGTAGTTAAATTGTATGTTCATTACATGAATATAACGAAATATCGCAAAATTAACATACCAGAATAACAACATGCAATATCTTAGAACACACATTTGAGGTATTTTACTATGTCGAATAGGTGCTGAATGTGATAATCATGTTTAGACTGCACCATAAAACTGTACTATTACCATGTCCCATTGCATTTCCACACACATTGAACAATTCAGTATGTACACATGTAAAAAGGCTCAAGTTTATGTCAAGTCACGTGTTATAATACGTGTCTTAGGTTCGATTTCATGGATCCCTGCATGCGACTTGGTACACGAACGATTTCGAGATGTGAAAAAGTGTTTATTTGAAAAACACGTTTAAACAAGCTTCTCCATTTCCATATGATGAACACGTTTATCGACATGTTCATGCCATATTTTAAATGTCAATTCGGTGGATATTTCCATTAAACGCGTATTGTTTGTACTGCAGTATTGTATGTTTTTTTTTTAAGAACGTGTTTTATTTGTGTCTCATGCATCTCGTGTTTTATCGCCCGCTTGCAAACGTTGCGAGACTTGATTTCAAAGCTTTGGTAATCACAGCATAAGCTTTACGAGATGCGAAGTTTATTCTAATTAAAAATAATTGGGGAAAAAAATGTTAGCAAAATAGATGGGAAATACGGATGCTGATCATTTTAAATGGATTCCCCCATATTCACTCACATGTTCTTAGAGGAGAGAAGATGGAAATATCAACAAACACGTTCCTGCAACCTCTTTATCACAATTTCGTAAAGATTTGGCGAAACGGTCCATTCGTAGACGGTGTCTCGGTATAGGCCTAAAGGCGCTTTTCCACAAGCATTCCTGCAGCCTTTGAAACGACTACGGCAAACAAGTGGCGGATGCTGCAGCCAACATCCGTCGATAAAAGCGTACGGTCGAACCGGTACACATTCTCGTAGCTACAGAGCAGTTGCCAGGAGAAACGGGATCGGTAGCAGGAGAGGGAAACCCGCTAATCTGTATGCATTAAATTAAGGGCATAATCCGAGTCCAACATGGTCGCCGGCTGTAGAATTCGATGAAATCGATCGAGGTATGGTGCAGACGAAGAAGAGAATATGGAGGGTGAAAAAATGACAAATGAACTAATAGGAATTAAAACGGATGAGTAAATCCGGGTCCCCACCAAAGAAAACATGGAGCCAAAGCAAAAGACAAGAAACATAAAACTCGCAACACGTTTCGTGTTTGAATTTAAATTTATTTGTTAATTTGTCGTTTTTCAGGCTTTAACATGCATGTTTCGAAAAGCAAATGTATATCAACCAAAGTAAGCATGATAAACTGAGCAAATGTTTTGAGATGATGACGCTCTTAGGGGTGATCCATAAATTATGTCACACTTTTTTGCCTCTTTTTAAACAACCCCCACCCCTTTGTCACAATTGTCACAAATTTTACTACATCCCATCCATAATGATGTCACAACCCGTCGATTACCCCCATCCCCCCCAATTATTTTTTGCGCACGCCAAAGCGTTGTTTGCAAAAAGACCATGATGCAACATGTTACATCATGTGACGTCCAAAACAAATGAAAAGCGGTCGGGGAATAAACAAATGTTAAAAAATTTCACCACATATTTTTTACCGTTTGAAATAAATTTTGATTGTGTGATGTCACATTACCGAACCACCAAACCACCCCTTGATCACAATTGTCACAAAAAACAAACAACCCACCCACCCCCCTAGGTGTGACAATTTTTGAATGGCCCCTTACCCAGGCTGCCGTCTGCTCGCTACTCGCAGATGGTGTGCAGACGGTAAAACATGATAACACGAAACATAAAACTCGAAACATGTTTCATGTTTTCGTGTTGTTTGCTTTTGCTCCATGTTTTCTTATGGAGGGGACACTGCTTTACTTAACCGTTTGAATTCCAATTTATTTGTTAATTTTTCATTTATCATGCTCTTAACATGCTTTAAAATGCATGTTTCGAAAAGCAAAAGTGTACCAACCAAAGAAAGCATGATAAACTGAGTAAATGTGTCGAGATGATGACGCTCTTACCAAGGCGCGTACGCTGTTGTCTGCTCGCTATTTGCAGACGGTGTGCAGAGGGTCTGTTCTATCGTTGCTCGAAGTTCGTCTGCACACAGTCTGCAACTTGCAGGTCCGCATTTGGGCCAGTGACTGTGTAAATACCTTGATACAAGCACAGTAAAGTGGAAACATTTTTTCCTTTAACCCAGAAGTTTGCTGAAACACCAGGACGGAAACTTGGCAAGCAAACTTTTATTGCAAACATGCTTTCAAAAACCTTGCTTTTGCTGGGTGTTTTCGTTTTTGGGGAAGCGACTAAAGCCGGGTCTCCACCAAGACGTACATTTTACGTATGTACACGTTTTTACAAGCATATGCAAAAAAGTTTGCCCTCCGGGTTTGTTTCAGCCGCCATTTTGTAAATATATGTAAATATCAAAATTGTACAGCTATTAAAGACATTCAATAGCTGAACAATGTACGTCTTGGTGGAGGCCCGGTTTTAAGGCACAGCTGTACCTTGTTCGTGGACTAGACACAATAACCGGTTTAACTAGTTTTCACTTCAGAGGCTTGGGTGGAAGAGAAATCCATTAATTTTATTGAAATATTAGAGTAAAATTTGAAGTTATTGTCCAGTAAACTGGATATACGTGAAATTCCCCTCTAATTTATCCACAATAAATAAACTTTCCATATATAACGTCCAATATTGGATAATCAATACTAAGTCATATGGTATGATAAACAAAGAATTTCAGATTAGCATTCCATTTCAGCTTTAATATAAGAAATCTCCTTCAAATTTATGCAAAGATAAAGGAACTTTCTGTATCACACACATCCCCCATTTTTCGTGGGTTTTTGGGCATGCTATTATAGCTTTTCAATTGGGACACCTGGGTTCGATTCTAGTGTTGGCTGTCTTGACTATGGTTTTCCATGTTTGCCACAGTTGTTTCCAAGCATATTTAAACTTAATAATCACAAGTGATTGAAATAAGTGTGCCCTGTATTGAAAGATAGTGTAATGAAATGTTTCCATGACTATTGTGGAAGTATTCCCTTATTTTAAAGTAACACGTTTATGGAAATCTGAACATTTCACGAACGATGCAATTTTTTTTTGCTGCCAGTACTTTTCCATAACTTTTACGGTTCTTTTTTTTTTGTATACACAATGTTAAAATTAACCACCATGGACTTGCATCTGCAGACATATTTTTGCTCCAACCATGTTCAGGAAAATGAGCCTTTCCTGAAATGGTGAAGCAAAACTTGTTGACCCACACGTCATTGATACTTCAATTACAAAGTGTCAAAAATCCGTAAATTTTATAAGAAACGTCAAGTAAAATACGAACAAAATATCCAGTAAACTGGAGATTCAAGAAATATCTTCATATTTATCCAAAATGAAGGCCTCTAATTGAGAAATCAACTCAATGTAATGTAATATGGTATGCTGCATGACATTTCAGTTTCAGCATTCACTCTCAGCGTTCATTCAACACATTTACATTTCAAATTTACTCCGAAATAAATTTACTTTCCGTGTTTTTACCGTGTGTATTGTTCTTTGTGTAATGACCCTCGTGATCCATTGGCTGCATGTAGGACAGATAAACGAAGAGTTTTTAGATAAAGTTGGAAATTTGCAAAACTGCATCTAAGACAGCCAAATCTCTATATGTCGTTTTACGCAAACAACTTATTGCGGTTCATTCTTCTTCAGTGAACGCCATTTTGGAAAAAAAATTCGAATGATTACGTCATTAAAAAAGAACGTGGACGAGGGCAATTCAAAAGTAAAGAGAAAAACAATATTTGTACAAATTTTCATTCAATTTTATTAACAAATAACCTTTTTATGATTTTTATAAAGTTGATTTACTTTTTATTGGCCCATTCTGTATATGTATATACAATTTGATAAGGTTTGTTTCATACGTATATCATATGAAGTAAAGGTTATTTCATTTATGAACATTTAATGCTTCAATCATAAAGTATTAACACAAGGAGGGCATCATATACATGTACTGTTACACTAGAATTTATACCTTATGAGCATACATGTATTAATTGTATTAATTATTTTTGGAATCCGTTAAATCGCAAAATTATTTGAAAAAAAAATACATGGCCTAACATTGAACCATACCTAAAACTAGTATAAGCACTGTATATTACGGTGTATATATGGTTGAAGATTGTTGTCATCATATAAACCGGTGGGAAAACTCATAAATGAACATACATATATACAGTCAGCCCTCATTATATGGTCACACCTGTGGACTTGAGAAAATTGACCTAATAAGCGGGGTGACCATATATACAGGATTAGAAAAAATTCAATTATAGAAGAAGGAGTTCATGCACATTCATTATTATTTAAAAAAATCTGTTATGCAGGTTTGTCGTTCTCGTCCCTTAACTTCTAACATTGCTTTTTCTAAGATTCGAACAGTGTTAAAATGTTCTTCAGCTGCTTCAGAGTTCATAAGAAACATTTTTAAACGATTCAGTGCTGTAAGGGCTTTTGCTTGAGTCAGAGATTCAACTTCATGTTCATCTTCACTATCGTCATCATCGCCCCCAGAGACTATCATACTTGTAGCAACATCATTATCTATCTTAGCATACTCAATTTCATCTGGAATACTATAGCCACGGTGCCGTAGACGTTGGGCTAGCTCAGATAGTGGCTCAGATAGTGGTGTGAGTTTCAAATTGCCAAAAATTTGCAGACTGTACATGTTTGCCAGGAAATCAAAGTGACCATCTGTATATGCAGTAATGTTGTTGAGGGCCTGACCACATAACCGATAAAGCATAACACAGAAATCCTATTAAATCAGCCGGGACATTTAAAAAGTGACCATATATACGGGGAGACGTTAAAACCGGGTGACATTATAATGAGGGCTGACTGTACATTACATATGCATTATGACTATTTTATGTCCAATTTATATTATATATGTTCTTTCAGTTCAATTGTACCCACTGCTTACATATGTAAATAGTTAGGATAAGATCGTATACCGGGTCAAATTCATATAGCGAAATGTTATGATTATAAAACATTGAACATACTGTAATATATTTGCATGTATTTCAGCCATGTAGTATACTGACATATTTGGTACAGTAGAACCTATCTAAATGCATCCTATGTAAATGAATAACCATTTTAAAAACAAAATGTTCCGATGCCGAGTTGGGACCCATATATAGTATAAGTGAACCTGTCTAAAAGCATATTTTTCACCAGTACCAAGCGTATGCATTTAGACAGGTTCAACTGTATGTGGCACCATGGTAGTATATCACTTTAACTACTATTCCATTTGTCCATTATTTCATATAAGAAAACTGCAGTTTTACCAGAATAATGTAATTACTAGACAAATTCAACAACAAAAAAATACTCTTTTTCCAATCTTTTTATAATTTTTGACGAAAAATATGCGACCATAATTTCGCATTTTCTCTTCCAAAATCCATATTAACTTTATAATATCATAACAAAAGATTTCTGAACGATATCATACGCTTGCTACTAGCACAGAAATAAGTAATTAAATAATCTTATGCAATTTGCATTCAAAGCACAAAGAATCACCTAGATTAAAGAATCCTATAGAATTTGCATATAACATTGTCTCACAACAAATGTGAATAAAACATGCTTATTTGTATTCATCATGACTAGCACTGTACATAAAAGATGAGTCTTGTTTTAAGGTAAAACAGTTTTGTTACATCAGCTCTTTACATCCATAATAAGGGAATCTAGTTTTTATTGCGCACATTTGACTCTTAATTATAGATCCTAGGCGGATTCACGAGTTTATTGTAGTTTGGTATACATGTATTTAGGGGGGGGGGGATACCTTCCGAACAATTTTTTAGGAAATGGAGGAAGTGGTGTAATGTATTTAAGACTAAGGTATAAATTATTTCTTAATTTTTCAAAGAATTTTTCCCGGCATTCTTTCTTTTAGAAAACTTGGCCACTTTATGTATGGAAATTTTTACAGAACTTAACAAGGATTGTCAATCCATAAGTGAACCATTGACTGTGGTTTTCGCGGTTTTCCACAGTTGTTTCCAGGCAAATGCCATGATAGTTCCTCTAAATATCGGCCGCGACCGTTCTCCTTCCTCTCTTCATATCTATTACAAATTACCAAACTATCCAAAAAATACTAACACCAATTGGGAGGTGGGCCGAGTCCCACAATGTATGCGCGCTTACGATCCAGAAGTGATTTTATTTTAAAAATCCATGCATCAAACGAACCTTTAGTCAATGATTATATCACATAAATTCTGATGGAAAAATCTGTAATACTGGTACTTCAAGTCAAGAGAATGTTCAATTTTTCAGAGTTTTTGCTAGGAATTAAACTCTAAAGTAATTAGTTGCCTTAATTGGGGGTCCTATATACAAAACAATATAGATGGCAGTTGCATTTAGTAACAACAAAGACAGTCCTAATGTAGCCAAAATAAAATCAATGACATCATATATACTGCTTTAAACTTTTCAACATTGGCGTAATAACAATTGGGCAATTGATAACCTTTAACCTGATACTAAATTTTAAGGGTGCACGTGGGCACACCATTTTCAGAAAAGCATTCCATATTGAATGCACCTATACCTCGCTATACGGCCGCTCTTTATACAGCCTTTCGCTATAACGACCTGTTTTGATTATGGCACTGTTTCGGTTTATGGCCCACAATGCATCATTATACTGCCAAAAGTGCTGTAATTAAAGAAAGTTGCCAAAAAAATGTAACAAGTTACCGCAATTTGCACAAACAAGTTCGGATTTGACTAACAACAAAACAAGTTATGGGTTTCACTTCGTTTAAGAAGGGAAAAAATGAAAATCACAATGCAGAAAGAATTGGTTCGTTATACGGCCAACTTTAATTCCCGGGACGCATCTAGGCATCTAGGCCGTAAAGCGAGGTATGGGTGTACATTAAAAAATAATCGAAATGCATTTCATATTAAATGTAGACTGAGGCAATGAAAATATTTTACAACATTTTTAAAAATGTGCATAAATTGAGAATGGCAAAATAATTTTCAAAATACATTTTTTAAAAATGCATTTCTTTTCATATGGGATAGCACGAGTATTTGTTTTTGTATGAAGAGTCTTAGTTAAGTATTTTTATAATATGTATACAAGCACTGGAATATGCTTTATGTTAGGGAATATATAACGCGGTAAAGGTTGCAACACGGTGTCATGATGACGCGAACAAAGCAAATGCCCGTTGCGCACATTTGCGGAATTGCCATGCCATCATGTTTCGTTTTGCTTGTGACAACTTCATTACCGCGCAAGGAAAAAATTGTCATCTGTCAATTCCCTGGCAACTGGGTTACGCTTAAAAATACAGCCGGTATTTCACAGGAAAAAAAAAGAGAAAACTAAAGTGCACTTGTAGTATGCGATGCTTGCCAGTATACTTTATGAAGAACAGTAGAGAGAAATGACGTGTCATTGGCTGGTGGTCAAATTCGCCAACCAATGGCATATCTAGTGTCGACATGGCAGTTAATAAAATACTGTCTCAGATGTAGTATAGGAAAAATCTTCACATGCTATACCTTTGACAAATGCCATCAAAAACTTTAAACAATGTTTCACTCTCTCATTTCTCATATCTTTTTTCAAAGAAATGTGAGTTATCACCGCCAGGATTCCAGTAGTGAATAGTTTTGTGAATATTTTGGCAATTCATCACGAGATTCATTCCCTCATATGAAAACGTTACAAACATATGAGCGAGGGATATCTAGTACAAGAACGAAACCCCCTTTTTTTTTCGTGAAAATGTTTTCAAATAAGGAAATGCGAAAATCGGATTTCTTTATAGAACAAAGTTACATTTTGAAGCTCTATTTCTTAAAAGACCTCTTGAAAGGTATTAACACTTTTCTAAAAATTTCACAAATTGTATTTGCAATTCATTACATCATTTTATTTAAAATATATATATACAGGATATCAATTTTTTCATAACATCCTCTAAAATTATTTGACAAAAACTTCTAAATGTTTATTATTTACGGTGAAGTTATTGAAAACATTTCACCATCGATAAAGAAACATCCTTAATTAAAACGAGCATGGGATTCCTAAATGGTCACTGCATCCCATCTATAATATACCATTATTATTCGTAATATACTTCCTAAAGTTGTCCTTTGATTAACATGTTAAGAAAATTTATATATAAGTTGCCATCACTCTTAACATTGCTTATGGACCTTGCAGAAAGTTCCAGGATTAATACAAATTTTGTTAAAACTCTATTATACTTGTAATAAGAACATTTGTAAGGTGAAATTTCTCGCAAACTTATTTCATTGATGTTTAAACACGTTTTCATCTTCCTATAATCTTGGAAATAAACCTGTTGTTAGACATATCTTATGCATAATTCCGTCATGAAAAACATCACGTGCACATGACATGAATAATTATAATCGTGCATCACACTGCATAGAGAGTTTCCATTAGTTAAATTGTGCTCACCCTAATAATAACAATTACTAAAAACCAGGCCCTACCATCCATTCTGAATGCTATTCAGAAGTGTTTAGAACATCAATTTGTACACGACATGCAATTTAGGTGACGTTTTGATAACAAAGGCGTAAATTAAATTTACTTGCATATATTCACTTTAATTAAAAAAATTGTAAATAAATGCACAAAAGCATGTGAAGAGCAGGTTTGTAGCAATATGCAGAAAGAGGCGTTGGAAACAGTTTCGAAGAATAAGAAATTGATATTATTCTGAATTAAAGGGGAAATTGGTTTCCAGACCTTTGTTTTATAAGTATATATAAGTAAGTTTAAATGTAGTATCAGAATAATTTTTTTTTTCATTTTCCAAATTTCCAAATAACCCTCCTACATCACGAGCTTTTAAAAAACAATATCGATCAAAATATCGTGAAAATTAATTTCCGGACTGTAGGCATGTGTTTTTTTTTGTAATAATTTTTAAATAGAAGATTTGACTTATTTAGGGCAGGAATGATGTAGAAAATTGGATTTAATAAAAGCATAACTAAGGAATATTCACTTGATGAATGCAGTTTCGCATTCATCCCCAATTCAATGAAATTGTGATGTACAGCTTTCGAACATGACTACATTTTTTACATTTTGTAATATAATTTGCATACTCAAATTGAGTATGAAGAAAATGTTAAATGGTCACCGTGGCAACATGCTTATTGCTACGAACCTAATGGCGAGTGAAGGGAGAATTTCATCCATTGTTAAACTTTTCTTTGTATAGTCAACTAGCGCAAATAGCAAAGCATCTGTGATGCTTTTAAATGGTAAAAGAAAAGAAATATCGATGCTTAAAATATTAAAGCATATGCTTTTAAATAAATGAAAAAGAGAAACCATTCAAGAAATGCTGAACATCTGCGAGATTATTGTAAAAATCTCACATTATTTTTTAATGTGAAAACTTCATTATTACATGAAATAAAAAACTCTAAAAGTTTCTTTAGAGTTCACTCTTTCATATTGAAATAAAAATCTATTTCAAGCAAATTTTGCAGAAATATATGCATATAGTTTGTTTAGAAAATACATTTTATAATACATGTACTGCCTTCTGCAATAATATAAATCGATAGATATTTAGAACTTCAGAAGAAAAACTTTCTCTTTGATCAATATACATGAACATTTATTTTCAAACATACTTGCTCACATCAGGCATGCTTTTCTTGAAGTTCCAATGGTATTTAATATAATAAAATGCTCGAAACATTAATACCATTTCAATATTCGAAACATACAATATTTAATGCAGAATGTACTGATATTTTGTAAAAAAAAACACTTTACAAATGCTTAAATTAGTAATATTCAGTATTTAAATTTTTTTTTATAATACTAGCTTCCATTACAATTTTGCAAACATACAAAGTGCAATTCAGAATGTGTTGCTATTCTGTAAAAAAACATTTCCATTTTTTGCTATTACATTCATTTTCTTTGTAGATGAAATCCAAGCTCGTTCAACACGAGTATATAGTTAGCTCCTAAATGAAAACATCTGAAAGTTGTTCCAAGAAATAAGACGAATGGATACATCTCCAATACCTCAACTTGAAACAAGATGTATCCTTTGTTTGTCTTTTGTTTCACACGTGATGAAAAAGATAATCGTGTTTCAAAGTAAAAAATGGGGAAACATCCTCGATTCGTCTTATTCGGTGGACATCTTGTTTCAAGAAATTTTGATTTGCAACGTTATCTATACTATGCTCCGGTTGCAGCAACAAACACTTCTTTACTCGGTCAAAGATTTATTGTTGGCATACTCTACTGGGGCACGCAATGCAGTAGCAGAATGTTCGAAAGATTTTCATCTAATGTCAGTGAGAAATTCATAATTAATGCAGAAAACATACTTCGATGAGCGACCCCCCTCAACCGTTTTCTTTTAACCCAGGCTGTACTCCTTACCGAATATGTTAGGGGGGGTTAATACGTATCATAGAGACCCCATATAGATAAACCATCTCCAGAGATGAGCCGAATGGAAAATCGATAAAGAAATTTAAAGTAGTTTTATAGATAATCGATATTTTTTGCCCGCTGTGTTAGAAGCGCCATGTAAAAAAAAAAAAAAAAAAAAAAATAAGACTGCCTATCGCCATGGGAAATCTTAAATTTGAAGATGGCGATGCGGTGTATTAGGATGAGACCCATACCTGCATGATTTATCAAAATGGATATATCCGCAGCATATGGGCCTGTTTAATTATACATGGGCTTTTAGATCCGCGGGGGTATTCTAAAAACAGTGCGGATTTGTGCATATGAATCAGCATGCCATGCAGAAAGTGGCAGTTTACGTCGTGGTCACAACAATATGGCATGCTTGGAAATCTTTTCCCCCAAATATGGTTAATTCATGTCCATATATATATATATATATATATATATATATATATATATATATTCAACCCGAGTAAATACAGTTCAAGCCATTTTCATTTGTCAGATGAGAATGTTTACAGTAATTGATTAAAAGCACACAATGGTTCACTTTTTTCAGGAGTAATGTGATAAAAATTACGTAAAAAGCGTAGCATTTAGCATACACAAACCATATTATCATCATAGTTTTTAACATGCCCATAACTGTAAATTATTAACATAGTAGATGGCGTATGAATGAAACAAGAGAAATTTTTATATCCCTAACCGTTAGAAAATAAATACTGGCAGCAACAAGTTCTGAGGCTTATCCTTCTTATGTTTATAAAACTTTCTACAACTTACATATATAGTTAAAATTCATGTTTAAAATACTTATAAAGTCTTAATAATGTTTGTTATAATATAACGAAACATTATATTCATTCAAAAAAAAAAAATGAAACGCATACAAATATTGATTTACATGTACATGTAAGTCAAACATTGTTTGAATCATTTGCATTCATTATGCTGGAAATAATAAAATCAGTATTTGAAATGTCTTGCTTACTGCATTGATTAAAATACCCTATGGAAATCGTAAACGTGTATTTCATCTAAATACAGTATTTAGATAAATTGATCGTTGTTTAGTATGTGCATGTGTTATGTATATTGCCCTGTTTGTTTCAAACTATGTAAATTATTCATCAACTTAAACTAAAAAATGGGTATTGGACACACATTACAAGGAAGGAATAAATATAAAATATTAATTTTAAGTTGACCACTTTGACGTACTTCAAATAAACGATAGCTGTCTCACGACTTTAGTTTAGACAAGGTTTGGAAGGTTATCAATTTCACTTACTAGATTTGTCAGCTCTGCAGAACAGTTTTAGAACACAGTCTAGGCGCCATCTAGTGTGCATTTCGCCAAGATCCAGTTGATAAGCGTACTGCATTTTTCATCTCTTTGAGGGAGTTGTCGATCGATGACAATTTTTAATTTGTTTTTCTTCTGTTTGTTTCCATGTCAAGGAGGAGTTTACACTGAAAATGAAACAAGAGAAATGTCAATTTTTTTGTTCATTGAATGACAAATGTCACCATTAAGATGAGCAGGAAAGAAATTAAGCTTTCACAAGATATACTTGAGGCAAAGAATTGGCCTTAAGAAACAAAATGAAGCCTTATAACTATAGGATTATTTTTTCATCTCAGCAAAAATTTCAGACCGTGGATAAGCATTAGTTTTCAGCAAAAACAAACATATCAAACTTTGGATAAGCAATATTCTTCTGAAAAAATAATAATATCAAACTATATATAAGCTTTTTGTTTTCAGAAAAGTATAGATAATTTTTTTCAATAACATAGCCCTTTCCTAAATTGCATTGTTTTCAGCAAAACAATAACATCAAAACTTTTGAACAGCATTTTTTGTCTTAGAAAACAAAATAGAGCTAAGAAATTTCTCAACAAGACGCCCTTTTTTTATCCAACAGACACGAGAAAGATTTTTTCTTAAAAAGATTCTTTTTAAGTGCACTGCGCATGTGTGAAACAATACAGCACATCAATGGACTTATCACAAGACAGTCACGTGTGTATATATATAGACATACACAGATGTATCAACATGAATTCACGCTTGTGATAATTTATGGACAACAATGACATAGGGCCATTTAAAAAGGACACCCTCAAGAAGGGGGTGGGGTCTGCTGGCATGTGGACAGGGGAGGTAGGGGGTAACCATTGTGGACGTTCACTAATGATGGCATTTTTCAGTACTTGGATTTTCTGTTTAAGTTTTAAAAATCAGTGGAAGAGGAAATGGACACCAGAAGAAATGTGTCTTCAGTCCCAAACGAACTTGAATTTTTAAAATATCGGTAAAGACAGCAATCATGCATAGCTTTGTGTTAAACACCAATTTTAAGCTGGAATTTCCCTTCGAGGTCAGAAAATTTCCGTTTACCAGAAAAATCTGGAAAAATGTCATGGAAATTTATAGGAAGGGGTTTTTTATGTTCTAAACAATTTTCTAGACACCCTACTTTTCAAAAAAATGAAAACAATTTTTAAAAAAACTAAATAAATAAAAAAAAAACGTATTGGGGTGGGTCTGGGCTAAAATGGACACCATGTGGACAGGGGGTAGGGTGCGTCAATTTTTGAAGGAATTTCGGGGACGTCCTTTTCTAATGGCCCCATAGCATATCATTTTCGATCAAGGATTTATATTCAGCATTAACATCAAACATTTCTTTTGTTCACATCCTCCATGGAAAACCTGTGAATCTGCTCACCTAAGTGGATGTTTTATCTCAAAGAGTTTACGAGATATGTCCATATACTGACACGTCCAATGTCTGAATACGGATACGTGATTACCACTCAGGATGTAATCCATTCTAAAGAAGCCCTTCAACTTTTTGGTTGAAGGGCTTGAAACAACACTGAAACAGATCATGGAAGAAAGGTTCCTCTTTAAAATGTGAGGAGAAAAAAAATCGCGCTATAGGAACAAAAGAGAACAAGGCCTTAAAGGGCAAAAGTAAATAAGCAACCAATCGAAACACGCTTGGCTGGGTCTATAAAATTAAAAAGCAGCATCTGTGAAGAAAAAGTGGGCCAACTGACTGATAATTGCACGCCACACCACACAATGGACCAAGTGAAAGAAAACCGATGAAATATTAAGCGGCGCCAGAGGCGGACAATCAGCAAGAGTTAAGTTATTGGCCATTCGTTGAGCAAGGATGTGGTGGACGTCATCCACACCGCACCGCATCGCAATGGTCACTACCACCGTTAACTCGACCGCCGCCATTGCCACTAACAGGTGCTATTTGTGTTTACTTCTATATACAATTCTAATGACCATCTCAAATCTGAGGATATACATTGCTATATCGAGGGTGAACCCAATATTCTGGACACACCTTAGTCGTGATGAAACTCCAAAATGAGTGGATGAGGAATGGAATAAGTTGCCCTATTCCATTCGAAATAAATTATTTGAGTGTTCTAAGAATGTGTGTAAACGTAGTTGTAAACACTGGAAATCAACATTGAAAAAGTATATTATTGAAGAATATTGATGGTACGTGTGGGTTATCCTGTCTCGATTCTATTGACTGGGGTATGTGTGATTTGGGCCCCTACGTGGTGGACAGTGGTTGAAGTATCATGTTATAATGTGTTCATTCATTTTTTCATTTCAACTTAATTGAGGTACTGCTTGTTTGAATGACTCCCCAGGTGTAGTCACCTACGAATGAGTCCTGTGGTCAATATACATTTGTAAATTGTACTCATTGAGTGTATACTAAGAATAAATAAATCCAACATTGCAGAGCTAAAAAAATTATGGAAGTCACGGAAAAATTGCGACTGGAGAATTAACAGGATCTTTCTGTGAAATATACGCACTATTGTAAACGTGTTACCATAATACAGTAGAACTTGTCTAAAAGCATCCTGTGCAAATGAATAACCTCTCTAAAAGTTTAACATGTGCTGGTCCCGACCTGGGACCCGTGTAAAAATGAATACACCTTCCTAAAGTAATAATGAATAATTTGTATTGGCCCCAATGATTTTGTAATTGAATATCAACAATGGAACTGCACAAAATATCAAACCAAGATGAGGTTACTACTTGGAGATTGACATGTTCCTGATTGGCATTAAACCACTCAATAAGTGCAGACTCCATAACTGGATATCTGACAGCCCGTAAACGTTTATGATTGAGGTTTGTGTTGTCAGATTTTGCTTTATGTTGTTACTACTTCACTGTTCTAGAGATTGTGGCTTGGCTACCTTAATCTTGTGATTTTTCTAAAGCCACTGTATGAGTTCCTTATGTGAAGCATTTGAATGATCCTTTTTGTACTGACACAGGGTTATATGGAAATAATCTGTCATTGCCATGTGCATTGAACCTTTACACGCCATTTTTTTCTGATGTAGGTCTACACAATTATTACCAAGTGCAGCAGGCAGGGGGATTCCAGGCAATTACTGTTCTTGTACATGCACTTAAATGGCGCTCAATAGCTATAGTGACTCATAGGATTGAAAAAAGGGAAAATTCCCTATTTTGAAGTAGTAAGTGCGCATGTCTGCTGATAAACCTAACTAAAAGCATATTTTTCACCTGTCCCAAGAGTATGCATTTAGACATGTTCTACTGTATTAGGGAAACGCATCGATAAAAATAACTGAGTAAAAACTTTTGAATGTGCAATAGCCTAACCTGCAAATGCTCCACTCTTTGTTGAAAATTGAAAATCGTTTTTAAACTTTGGAACCGTATTTTGAATCAAATTAAACAAATGCTTGTGTGTCGATACACATGCCACTTGAATCAACTTAAACAAATGCATATGCCACTTTTACATGAATAAATCAGCGTATGCAACACATATGTACATTGTCGTGTAATTCTTCTATGACATTATTTTTTAATAGAGGTTAAACTCAACTCCAATTATTTATGATGATATTCAGTAGGCATTAACTTGAAAACAACTATGGAAAACATGAAAAACCACGGTCAAGACAGCTGACCGTGGAATATCGCTTTCCCACCTATATATATAGCTTGGTCACTTAATGCTAGTGACTTCCACTTTAAGAGTGGGATGTGTGAGATATGGGAAATTACTTCATTTTGGGATAAATTTGAAGGAAATTTATTGCATTAAAGATTAAAAAGTATGTCGAAACTAAAATTATCTTTGTTCATCATACAACATGTCCTTGCATTGTTTTTTTCTCAATAACGGACATTTAATACGGAAAGTTCCTTCTATTTGAATACATTTGTTAGGAAATAGCAAATATATCCAGTTTACTGTATTTTTTTAGTAAAATTTACGGAATTTTTACTGTGTGGTCATATATGGGCATACACATTCCAAGATATTTATGGAATATGACAGACAATGTAATTGGTTTGGCTGGTTGCTCCTATGCATAACAGTTAATGGCATGCCATATCACTGTGTTTAGCTTCTTCTATGGTCAACATACACTTATTTCATGTAAGAAAAACATTTAAAGTATTAAAATTATTGCTAATAAGTTGGGCTATACAATATTTATTAGTTATAGTAGAACACATACATGTAATTTTATACACAATAAAGTGTAAATATGCATTTTACCTTCAAAGTTAAATGTTGAAGTCATTATCATTGAGTGACTGAGCTATGTTATAAAAAGTCATCAGAATTATAACGTTTTGTAATACGTTTTGTGTCACGATTTCCCAAAGTTGCTTCAAGACAAAAAGGGAATTAATTGTTACTCTAAAATCTGTGCAACAATGCTCATCCCTATCTATATATTCTCAACAGCTTGGTGAGCTGAGCCCCACACGATACTAATGCTTCAGCCATCATGTGACATCAATCATGTGACCAAACCCCAAAAACGTGTCAATTGAGTAACACACTGAGATATTGTGTGTGTGCAGTGAAAGGGCAAAAAGGGGCTCAGTAACGTTTTCCCATTTAAATACAAAATGTAACCAATCATGCCTAATCCGATACGACAGAAAGAATGAATGCAACGACATTTCCCAAAATAATCCTGGCAAAGTGTTTGTCAGGACTTAGTAAGCGGAAACAGGAAAAAAAAAGTACGGAATGTTGAAACGACAATGGGCATTTTGGCACCAGCTTGGAATGGTGCTTATGCCATACAGTACAACTAAATGCAAACTACAAACCCTATGAGAAATGTCATGAAAATACGTTGATAACACAATATAAACACGTTATTATGTGCATATAAGCGAAAATGAGGAAATATACCCAGTGTGTTTCCCACTTGTTTCTAGTGCTTATTTCGAAAGCGGATTTCCGTATAGGCTGCTTCATTAAATTGCCATAAAGCATTCCATTAGGCCAAACATTAACTATTCAGAAGCCATTGCGAAATTGCAAATAATTACAATAAATTAGATCGTGGTTTATATGTAAATGTTGAGTGCTACATATGGGTAGCACTTTCTGGATACATTTAAATATTGAAGCGCCATTCGAATCCAGTTAAATAAAGAACAAAGCCATTTCCAAATCTGCATTCAGTAATTCAATAAGTTTGTCATTCAGAATGTGCTGTATTGGATAATTCAAAGATATCTAAAGCCACATCAACGCCAGCGGGATAAAGCTAAATTTGGGGCAGTCAATGTGCGACGGGTTTCGTTTGAAGTTGAACAATCCATCTGTATATTAAATGAAATATGAAATTTCTTTACAAACTGGATGAGGCATTGTTTTTTGTATCTTTTGTTTGTGGTTATTTTACGGCCCCCACGACCATATACCACATGCAGTTCGAAAATAAAACTACAAATAGAGATAAAAGAGCGGTCGATTTTAGAGGAGATTTCCCTACATTTATCTGGACACAAAAAAAGAAAACGAAAAAAACCCACAAACGTACGGTGACCTTTTTTGCACGTGTCAACTTGGGAACTCTCTTCAATATTCAGATTTAAATCCAATCGAAAATCTGTCGATAATTATGGACTGAAATTTACGACTGAAAAATACGTCTGAGGAAAACCTAAAATCGTTTTCCTACACTGAAAACTCAAAATGTGCAAAAAAGCACATTAAATAAGTAAAAAAGTTGCACACACATAAATGTGCAAAATTACCTATTTTTATATGCAATATAACACATTCGAATGTCAAAATAGGTAGTTTTACACAATTATGTGTGCTTTTTTGCACATTTTGAGTTTTCAGTGTAGAGGAATGGCAGAAAACTTCAACAAAAACTCCACAAGATTTTGTTGCGACTATTCCTAACCTCTACTGTATAGGATGTGGTTGATGAAAATGGATTTCAAAGAAAAGATGAAATGTGAAATACAATTGATTAAAACAGAGAGGCACTTAGAGGCAGTGTCGTAACGAGGATAATTGGCGCCCAGGGCAAAACATACATATTTGGCGCCCCCCCTTTTCCAAAAGTTTCGCCCCCTCCCTCCATCCTTCCGTTGAAACGCTTTATCTCAGTATCACATTGGAAAAACACGTTCAAAATATTTGTTATGCCATTTCAAAAATAGTTAACAAGTGTACGGTATTTTTTCCCAACAAGAGTAAGAACTGTCTTGTGTGCACTACCCTGCAAACGGTTAAGTTTCAGAAGCTTCAGAAACCCAAATTGAAGTGCTGCAACAAATGGTCATACAATACTAAGTACACACTAGATAAATGAAACGACATTTCAATAGCTGTTCAGATTGCATCCTCGCAAACCAAGATTGCGCAAAATGTGATCTAACACTACGTAAACTCTATTGGGTGGAAACTACAGTTTGAACAGAGACTCCCGATCTAGGGGCCATGTGGTCCCCTGCACTAATGTTACTCAACGCTTCCACACGTCTGCTCGGCGAAGCGCTACACTGGCATA
>JAQGAE010001889.1:0-20295 GCA_034696685.1 Julus scandinavius | reverse complement strand
AAAATGGAATTTAATTTGTTTTGTTGACCAACTGTCCCTTGACGAAATTACCCTTGACCAACAGTCCATTTGACCAAATGTCCTAGATCCATATTTTGGCATCGTTTTTTTTTGTGCTCACGTGTATATTTTTTAAACCCATAACAATTTTGGAACGTGGAAAACCTTTGCAACGAGTGTACGTGTCTACTGTTCGTTGTCCTGGGAAAATATATACATGTACTAGTATATATATGTATGTGTATGTCTGAAGAAGCACTTTCCAAGAACCTTAGTCTACTAACATGACCACATAAGCCAGAAACATGTAATAACGGTATTACATGTATGTTAAGCCGCGTCTCCACTGCACTCAACATTGAACATAAAGCATACAAACATTCAAGACAAACCTTAAACATTGTATTCCTCAGCATGTTGAATAATGCTGACCTGCCTCAATCAAAATGTTCAAAGAATCAGTGAACAAACGCGTCCAGTTTATGGCGCTTCTGCCAAGGCTGTATACAATGGCTGATCACATGGCTGAGCATGCGCAGTAAATTTGCAACATTTTTCTCTTTGATCCTGACCGCCTCATGAGCGATCGAAAAATTTTTAATGAAACATGGTTTTTGAACAAAAAAAACGCCAAACATCACGGTAAGCAAACTTGTTTTTCTTAATTTGTTTCAGCAAACCATGTTGATGAACATTTTTGTTTAGTGTTGAGTGCAGTGGAGACACGGCTTAGCATTTTGTTACCATGAATATTTTTAACGTGTATTTTACAAGGTGTCATGTTAGAATTGCATAAATTACTTTATATACATATTCATTTCAGTCTGAAATTCTAATAATGTAGTGTTGCTCAGCTTACAGTAAATGGGTAATTTACGTCAATGAAGCAATTGCCTATTTTCCACAATGATTTTCAAATTATATATACATAGGTTTAATTTACAGGGAGTATATAGAACATATATATTTATAAACAAGTTTTTCCATCATATGGTGTGTCACGTGACATTAAATGCTAATTACATACAATATTACTGGTATTTCCCACGTATACATTTTTAAAACCTGGCATGCATGCATTTACGAAATGATGTATGTATTTTGCCATATCAAGACATATATACTTAAGTTTGCAAATATGTTATCAATATAATGTTTTTTTGTTTAAATTCTTTTATATATACAGACTCAACACGTGTTTAAATGGCAATGTTTGAAAATATATATTCAGGACTGGCGTTTCGCTTGCTTAAACGAGTATATAAATTGGTATATTACGTGCTTAAGTTCAGAAGCGAATTCCTAATGCTCTAATTAAGATGTTCTACTGGATATTTCCATCGATTAAACCAGCGTTTAATTAGGTGATCTACGCCCAAACGCGAGTGTCTCTTACAAGCAGGTTGGCACTGGGTGTGTCCATTAGCAAATTAAAACTAATCACTCGGTAAATTTCCTCCCAAACAAGGTTTCAATTAAATCGTTTCCATTTGTATTTTTGATTAATCAAATCGTCCCAACGTAGTATGTATATAAACACCTTGGACGTGTATAGGAAAAAAATGTACGGCCATGGGATGTGAATTGAGACGCTGGATTTCCACGATTAAAACGCACTGTCTACTGTCACAAATGTAATTTCTGCACGAATTTATCGGTGCTATAAATACTTAACCGCTTATGAAATCACGAGCTTATATAAATACACGATGCTTTATATTTGGAGTGATAACTGCATCCGAGACCTTCATTAAAACGCAACACCTGCATGCATGCATGCATCTCGACCATTAATTCATTCATTGAAAAAGGCACCTTAAATCCACCCCCTTGCAAATTATATTTAATTGCGTCACATGTAGTTGTCGATAGGCATCTTATTACGGGAAGACGTAAAGATAAATGCATTTGAATGTCTATAAAGCGACCTGCACGAAATTTCCTTTTAAAAAAAATCTCATCCATTTCCCTGGAGACAACGTATGCCATTGATTTGATAGGATTTTAGATATTGGATTTATAGCCCATGTTATAAGTCTCGTTGTTTTTGGTCTCATAACCGCATCAGGTGCATTAAATGATAGCCATTAATTGGATGGAAAATTTGTAAAAGAGTGTTCCACACATTCATCGTCTTCATTTTTCATGCAGATGTGCTATGCATAAATTTGATTACGAGCATTAACTCAAGCTCTATTAAAAAAACATAAGTCAGAGAGAATAAGCTATAAAATTCATTCATGCAATGATTTTCAACATGGGCTGGTGTGAATTAATTAATTCATGACTGACAAAATCGTTTAAGTGTGCATGTTAAGAATCCAACTCTGATATTAAGAATAATTAGACAGCAATATCCGACAACAATAAAAATAGTCATTTCCCACCTTCAATGATAAGAATAAGTCTTGAGAAAAAACCTTAACTTTGTATCCTTCGAGAAGGAGAATTGTCGATGCATGATAATCAACATGAAAATGAAACATGTTAAAACAAGCAAATGTTTGGGGAAATTATATTTCATGTTATCCCATCATTAAAAACACGCTGCACATGAGACATGTTTGTCCCACATTTACACAAAACTGCATGTTGTTTTAGCAGTTGCTGCTGGGTGATGGGAATTTAAAATACTATATTGAATCAAAAGTAAAGTAAAAATGGCCACATTTAACATGTTGAACAAATTCTAAGGTAATTTAACAAGTTTTCACAATTATTTAGTAAAATTTTACTTTCAATATATGTATGCATTTTCATACAGAAATGTAGAAATTAGAATCTCGGCAATCCATATATCTAATAACAAAACTGGAAATCCAAAATCAAATATTGCTTATTTGGCAAAAGAGACACATAAGCATGTATCAGAAAGTCATCATTTCAGATAATATGCTGGAATAGCATCAGAATCCTATACCATTACTATATATACATAAAGTTCACAAGTTTAGTCCACGAGAAAATTACTGTTCATAAATAAAGTATCGACACTTCAATTGCTACAAGTTTTTTTTTTTACACAGTGTATGGACGAGTGAGTAAATGAGTGCCTAAAATGCATCAATTCGATCTGAAATTGCAAAACAAAATGCCACACGCCCAATGGCGTCCAGATCCAGGCCTGCAATAATCAATGGGAGGCCTGAAATTTCAAAGTCTTGTATCTCCAAAAGACTCCATGCCAGGAGTCGCATGGGGTCCATCCTCTGCAGAAATATACAATTAGACACATGTGCAAATCCGAGATGAAAATTACGATGTTTGATAGAAAAGCAGGAGGCGGAGAAGGGGGATCAACCACGTTTGTATTCGGAATGAAGCGATCACCACATCGACTGACCAATGGCCACATCAATGCGTTTTACATCCACGCATGCCAATGTCCGGCTGCCCACATGCGTACGTGTGATATGAAGTCCTGTCATGCCACCTTGAAACATGTTATTGCTATGCATGCAGGCGGACCCACAGAGCGAACTTGTCTTAAATATCCCATTGACAACTACAATTAGGGGGTTCGCGAAATCACCGCAGGGGCAATGCGCAGAAATATTGACTGACGTTACGAAAATAGGAACACAAAAAAAACTATACGAGAAAAAAAAATGTCTTATTTCGCCTATTGCGTATAGTACAAAATGCGAGATACGCGTCGCATAATATTACCATTTGTTGATACGTGTCCAACTGGTCAGTGCCGCATGCGTGCGTACACCCCATAACGTTGTCTGGATCCCCCTCTGGCATTCATAACAATGACAATTCTGTATAATTTCTCTTTAAGCGCAAATTGTACGTTATATCTTACGAGAAGATCGAAGTCATAGAAACCAGTGACAGAAATTCAATTAAATGTCATGAGAAAAAAAACTGATTAAAAAGGAAGCTTAAAGGTGCCGAATATACCAGCTTCTTTCGGTCAATTTTTAACTGTTTTTTTGGTGGATAATGGAATGCTTATTACTGACCATCTGCTACAAATGAATTTTTACCATTATTTGTTGGTATACAGGTAAATTAAACGAATTGCAAAAAACGTCGACGCAAAACTGTTGAGTTAGTTATACCAACATGGTGGTGTCACCATGAAGTTGGGTTCCTTCATTAATTGAGTTTAATTCCAAACAATTTGTCTTATTCTGGCTCATCATTTCCTGATGGCCCATGTTGGAAATGTTGGAGATACAACATGTTCTGTTTTAAGTTTGTATTCTCTTAGTCTTGTTCCATATTTTGTCAACTACGGATGCTTGTTATTAAACAGTTAATTGATGTTAAACAGCATACACTCTGGATAATTTCAACAGGAAACGCTATGTTAAGACCTCTGATATGTTGCATCCAATCGCAGTGCGTGTGCTGCTCTAATACACACAAATATTTGCATGCAGGCCCAACGTTTCAAATTTATGTCAGAAATGTTATTCAAATAAATCCTAATCCTTCTGAAATCCAAAAATTTCCTACATATATATGTACGAGTCCAAAAGATTTCGGATGACCATTAATTTGTAAAACCAAAATCAGTCAATCTTGTATCTTTTATTACATTTTCAAGCTGCAAATATATATAGAAAACTTACCCGACATGTGTTCACATACAAAAAATTGCGCCCTTGGAAACATTTTGGAATCCTTCGTGATCTTCATGGGAGATGATCAAAGTATTTGTATAGGTGCTAACGAAAGAGAAAATAAACGAAACATGAGATAATTAACCTCGGTGTGTATTTCGGGTGGTGATGCCCTTATCAAAGACGAGGGCAAGGAGTTAATTGGCGTGGATTGCTTTGAGAATTAATCGATTGCAATTAAATATCGATATATAAAACTACGAACAGGCATGTAATACAATTAGATGACTTGGGATGATCAGATATGTTAATGGGAAAAAAATAATTTGACGACATCATTTATAACTGCACAAAGTGAAGACGAAACGTTCATAAATCGTATAAAGATTTTAAGCCGGTCAAACATTCGACATGCATATAGTGAATAGTGAAATACGTGGGATGCACACAAAATTCACAAGCATTCCGATGCATTGAAACTGGTTTATTTAAACGATTTATGAAAAAGCTGTTTCCCACCAGCATTCCCTTCAATGTTTTTTTTTTGTGTTCCTTCCTCTTCCGATAGGTTAAAATTGAAAAAAAATCGTCATTAATACTTTATAATCGGAACACTTATCAGTGTTTTGATTCTCAGTGTAAGGTAGGTTAAGTTGTATGGGAGACCGGGGCACAGTGGGTACACTTTTTAGAATTCATTTTTTTTTTGGGGGAAACATTTAACTTGTAGCATATTAAAAGAATAACACACTAATATACAAGACTTCAGGATCTGTACACATTTTGTCATCGTTGTAGAGCTACTACTTTTTTTTCTATAAAGGATTAAAGTTGGTTGCACAGACTGTCCCACTGGGCCCCTATACTCGAGCACAGTGGGACATGGCATGGGGTACAGTGGTCCACGCGAAATTAAGACAAATTTTACGAGAAAAAGAACACCACATTGATAAATTGTGTTTAATTCAGCATGTCAATTTAAAATTCCAAGTATAAATTACAAAAACGATTAAAATTAAGCGTAATTACAGCAGCTTTCATATTTTCACTGCTTACTTGTCCAAATGTTTTTTTTTTCTGTGATTGTGAACCATATTTACTTTAAAACATAAATTTAAACATGCATGGTCTTTATTTAAAGTTGAGCAAATATAAAATATTTTCCAAAAACATTAATTGGGCTATGCTGGGACATGTCCCACTGTACCCCATAATGTTGTGGTCCACTGTAGGCCATATAACCAATTTGATTTGAATAAGACCTTACAGCTGACCACATGGCTAATTAACATAAACTTTAGTATGAAATTATAGCTGGATATATACACTGTTCAATGGTATATCGCATTATTACTGATGTTTAATAATTACACCTAGAATAAAAATCCAATTGCGAGTTCAGTAATTACTTTTCAAGAACAAAAACTTTAACTGCAAATCTTTTTTCTGTACTTGTGTCAGATCGCAAAAATTTTGTTTAATGAAAGAGTGCTGCGTATACAGCTTCTTTGCAAATCAAAAGCATTGGGTTGCTGATAAAACCTGATTTTTATAAAGACGTTGTACCACTGTGCCCCGGTCTCCCCTACGCTAAAATACCGTCAAAAAACCGCAAAATATGACATTTTTTGCATTATACAGGTATAGAGAGGGGGATTCCCGCCACCTTAAGAAATCACCACCACTATTGGCATAGTCACCACAAGCTTCACAATCAATAATATGTACTCCGTGCCTCCAAAAAGACCCATTTTTGTGCATGCCCCTCCCTGGCAAACACCACGACCACCGCAACCGCCGCTAGGGTCGCATGCAGGCACACCGAGTCGAAAGGAGTTGTTCACGCCGAGCTCAAGCACCTCTTGACCCCGGCTGACCCGGGCCACCAATAACCCAAACGTATACATCTCTGTTAGTCCGGAGCCTCGTACATCACAGGCAGCTTAGTGGGGCAGGACCCCGTGTTAACCCTGGGTGACCCCCTAACAGCTGTCTGCTCGAGGGGGCGCTGGGGTGCCCCTGAAGAACGAGTCGTGAAAACCCTCTTGAAAAACCTCTGAAAAGACGACGGTGGAGATGTATGACCATGCAGCCTCCTCGACCAACAAAAGGAAAACCCATTACATTTATTCACGCGCATATGATGAATGTAACTAACGCCTAGAAAACCCTTAACAATTATTGCCATTGCTTTTTGGACATGCGTGCAAAGGCAGCGCTCTTATGTACCATAACGCCGTAACATTATGTTTCTAATAAAGACGCGTATGGGGGCGCTGCGCTATAGCAAACCTGCATAAGTTATATGCTGACATATTGCTTCGATTCCATCACAAAAGATAACGTGTTTAGGGTTAGTTGTATTCTCGACTAGCTATATATATATTGGGGCGCATATATATTGCAGAATGTGTATACGAAACAAATAATATTATGTTGGACCCACAAGAGCCTTTTTACGTCGACTGTTTTCATGGCTGCAATAATGGAAAGCCTATAATGAATAAACATTCGCGATTCTCAGGCCAGAAGGCTTGTTTGGCAATACAGGTGCTCGATGTCTGCACTATATACTACTTACAGTTTTGTCTGAAACACCACGAAATATATAGTATAGAGAGCATGCGGTTAATTGGGACACATCGGGGCTATATATAGGTATATATACTTTGACCAAATTTATCCCAAATAATCGACATTTTCTATAAGTAACTGGAATGCATATGATGCATCTTTACAAATTTAAACTTTGTGCAATATGAATTTTCCATGTTTTTAGATTTTATTCATAAATATTTTTTTTTAAAAAAAAGTCAATGCCTCCTTCTGTTTATAGTTTAAAAAGGTTTTGAAATGGATGCGTTAAGTCGTCTTATTTCTTATAAATGTTTGAAAAGGACACCCTTAGAATGTCCTCGGTACATCCTTAAGGAGGGGGATACACCCATATGTAAAACAAAAAGAGAATAAGGTAAACTGATGCATGTATTTCTCTAAAGATTTATATATTTATTATTTCTGTTAAAAATGCATCTTATTTCTGTATATTTCTTATTTGGAACTTTCTTGTTACATTTATGCAGGTATACTAATTTATAGAAAACATGCAATTAATATAGATGACATTTTCAAATTAAATCAAACCAAAATTGTAGAAATTTAAAGCATTCTTGCAACAGGCTACTGTTATTTTTCTACAAGGCTTGCAGTCAAAAACACTTTCCACTAGGGCAACTATATGAATAAAAATACCAATTTCATATTTTTGTACAAAACGTAACATTCCACACTGCAAATGTCGAACGTTGTGACAACTTATTTTTTATTTTAGATATTACTAGTTTAATGCTTTTAAAAGATCTTTCTTAGCTTTTATGATATGTACAGGTGTCACACTCAAAAGTTTTTGTTTAATAAAATCCTCAATTAAAGTTTTCAATCATTGTTTTTACTTTCAATATTGAAGGTTGTCACACAAGTGACCCTAGCTTTGTTTTCAACTTGCAAAATGGTCTTTTTGTAAAAAAAAAAGCAGCATGTGCATCAAATATGGTATATGTTACTACATCCCCTCGGACATTACACACGCGTATGGACTTTCTCGTTTTAAGCATTACACCCCCAATACATACACAATCAAACCCATAGGAGCATACAGTGTTATGAAAGTATTACATTAATACCATCCGAGGGGTGTCATTAATTGCGTGCTTGGCATGGGGTCCTCGTGAGGCTAATATACAGGCCCCACAATCGAGTCTGTGCAAGCCCACCGCACCCGTCAATAGATGGCGTCACGCATGGTTGCACGCCATCTGGTGCCCGTTTGGGCCAAACGCGCGTGATGGCGTCGAATTCAATGTTACAATGGTCGTAACAATGGTGAGCAAACATAAATAAATCGGTTTGTATTATAGGCTGTCAACTGGGCCAACGTACGGAGGGTAAATGTAAACGAGGCCACGAGGGGGCAATACGAGCGTCGCGATCAATCCGAGCAGATTAGGCTATAAAAGCGCCACAAAATCGTATTTGACGATACACGATTCAATTAGGCTAACGCGTCGATCGTCGACGCATACACCAATAACAAATAGGCCCTAATGCTCCCGTAATAATAGAGCATGCATGGGCACACCGCGTATATACAGCACCTAAATGATGGCTTTTTTTTCTTCCCTTATATGCTTCCTGCATGCTATGGTCATTTAACACGGATGCATACGCCTTGCAAATGGCCAATTATCGATACGTTTGTATATATTGACCATTCAAATGTTAATGGGATCCTTTGTGTTCGTGAGGATGCCTTGCGTCACGTCCACTCCGCATTAGATATTCGAGTCAAGTATAGGCCTAGACGTGGAAAAACTATAACGGATTTTAAATGTGTGGCATATACCCATAATAGCATAATTTCATAAATGCCATTTTAAATTAATGCCTCTTCGTAATTTCAGACTTAATTCTGGAGTATATCTTATACTAATACATTCATTAAGCTTTGGTAATGGGTAACACAATATGACAAGTAGTGCCATATATATGAAGCATTAGACTCAACTGCTATTTGCATTGCCCGTATGTATACAAAATACGAACATTTTAGGATTTTGAAAATGTTACATTAAATTATATACCGAGTGGGTCAATAAAAAGTAAGCCAACTTTATAAAAATCATAAAAAGGTTATTTGTTAATGGAATTTAATGACAATTTGTGCAAATATTGTTTTTCTCTTTCCTTTCGAATTGTCCTCGTTCACGTTCTTTTTTAATGACGTAATCATTCGAATTTGTCTTTCAAAATTGCGTTCACTGAAGAAGAAAGAACCGCGATAAATTTTTTGCGTAAAACGAAAAATTACATGTTAGGCAATTTTTGAAACTGTTTCCGGATAAAGGTGCTCACTTTAAACACAAATTGAAATATGGAATTTTTTTGTATCCTATTTAAGTACACATGTACAAATTTTTAATAAATTCCATTAACAAATAACCGTTTTATGATTTTTATAAAGTTGGCTTACTTTTTATTGGCACACCCTGTATATTTACAAATGTGTGTATGTTATACATATTTATCATTACACACTGGCGCAAAATGAAAGATTACATTTTCCTTATGATTTTGAAAATATTTTTTGTAGAAATAATAATATATTGGTATCACGAATTTTGTTTTATTTTCTTACCATAAAAGCTTTATAAATCATATCAATAAATTCCTCGAGATATACATGTACAGTGTGATCTGAAGCCAATGCAAGGTCGTTATAATCACATGAAGGAGAACAATTTTAAAACACCCATTAGAAATATAAAAACAACGGGTATGCATTGCAACCTTCATTTAAAACGAAATTATTTATAAATCCATCGTGTTGCCCCCTATATTTTAATGCACACGTTCGCTTGAATTAATCATACATTTTTCGTTTTATAATGATAAGTAAAAAAACACCTTTTAGCAGTCGTCAATTTACAATAAACTCGTTCGTTATTAAGGCGTTCCGTGCACTCTTTCGTGTTTAATGCGGAACTTCGCGAGACACCCTGTAGTTTATGAAATTGAAATCTGTGCGCCTATAATTTAGCCATCAGGAACGATCGTGTATATTTCGTTCGCAATTTATGCGATTATGAATGGGAGGGATATTTATGTCAAACGTGTTTCTAAATGTCTGCCACAGTTACATGTATACACATATGAAAATTAACTTCAAAACATGCAGTGAAGGATAAAACTCTCCGTGCTGGCAGCAAAGTTTTCCTTAATGAACTAATGTTGAATTGCAAAACTGGCAGACAGACAACAACATGATTGAAAACATGGCAATTTCACAAAAGCTCTTTAGCTTTTTTTTTTTTTCTCCTCAAAACCAACTTACATGGCATGGTTGACAAGCAATTACACCCAACATACCTCACAATTAACCCCTAAACCTGAATACACGAAGTATTTATATATGCAGTAACGAGTTAACGGATATGACTGCCTGAGGGGCCCACATACCGGTCACTAATGGCAATGGTCATTTGGCAGAACAGCAAACATGAAGACACATGCAGGTATACGCTTAAGATGTTCAGCTTCTAAAATCGCTTTGTACTACAATGAATTTGCCAGATTGTTGCAATTAAACCAATGTGTATCCGTTTTGGTAGTTAACTTTTGACCACATGTTTCTATTTGAAATTCTTAAACAAATGTTGATGGAGTTGAGAAACCAAAACGTATACTGTCCTATAATTGAAAACCATGCCAACTATGAATTTAATGGCTTATTGCAACAATGTGATAAGCCTCACTTTTTCCAAAAATGACATTTTTTCATTAAGCTATTCCCCATGCAGTACTATTTGGTTGATTACCTTCTTAAATTTCTTCTAGATTGAATTACAATACAGATAATCATCTTGCTGCCCACATGAAAATCACAGTTTTTTTTACTAAAAACGTGATAAGCCACAAGCAAAGATGGCGTGTAAAAATGACAACATGTTGCACCACGAGCAAAAATTTTGATTTTAGGGATATATTAGGGGAGAATAATTAGTTTAAGTGAATTTGAAAATGATACAGCCCAGAATGTGGATTACCACAAAGAATAAGAGGAATCGTCTCATTCAAGCTCAGTAAGTTACGAATAAAATAATGTGTGGCTTATCATAGTCTTGCCAGAAAAGTTTATAATCATGTCGAGATCATAATATAGTGCACTAATATAAAAATGATGATTAAAGATTAAAATTGAAACATAATTTTGCAGTATTTGTGCATTGTACTTTTTTTTTACAATTTGGTTCTATCTATAAAAAAACATTCGAAAAATTATTTTTGGGCAAAATAAAGATAAACCACAAAAATCTCGGTATTGTAATAAATATTCCTCAGGATTAAATTGCCTTCTGAATGTTGGAAGGGGTGCCTATTGTATTTAAAGATTATGATAACATAAACAATTGTTAATTGGATCGTCCATTAGAATTATTGAATTTTTTAAAACTTAAAAATCGCTCTCCTGAACAATTTGAAATGTGTGGCTTATCACATTGTTGCAATTAATAAGCCCTTCAAATGGAAAATGGGAAAATGGAAAATGAAGATTGAAACAACCTTTTTTTTTGTGGGGGTATATTTAAAAAGTGGGAGGAAAAACCACGCAAATGAAGCATAATGGTGTCTATTTGTAAGTTAGGGACAATGTAGCGGACGATTTTTTCGGGCAAAAGGATTGTTGGTGCGTAAAAGATGAACGGGCCACGCGTTACTTCTGGTGGCAACATTGCCATTTGTCTCACGTCACATTGGATCATCAATCGCAGGGACCTCGATTCATAACAGTCAGTGTAGAATATATTACAGGGGCCACATCCCTCGCTGTATTGATGGATGAAGGGTCTTTTTCCACCCAAATAATGACGAAGAATGCACCACTTCACACAGCCCATTATTATCCAAAATACGCCACGCAGCGGATTTTTCTCGCGAGAAGGATGAATTTGAGGGAAGCACGGATTCAACTGACGTCTAATTACGAGTATAAAGTGTCACTGATTAGGCCCAGGCAATAAATCCTAACCGGTTGCCTAGCCGGGGATAACAACTTATAGGACTATATAGTGTTATAACGGATAGAAAGAACAGAGGGGGCGAATGATGAATCCCATTGCCCGGGTGTGGTGGGCTCACACCAGTTGAAGGTCTAATTGCCTTCGAAACGTCCTTCGTGTTTCCTCATTAATCAAGCCAAGCCATAATATTTGGAGGCGACAAAAGGTGGCCGTCGCCATCTTTAACGAGCATTTCTATGAAGAGGTGGAGATGGGGATCACGACGCATCAGCGATTGAATTTCAATGATAGACACCATGAACCAACAACAAAAAATGCCGCAAGATTCTGCTTACAGAAAGAGAAAATCAACATGGTGATATTAATGAACCACACAAGAGATGACGATTCTGCAAAGATGGCACATTGGGGGGTGGAGGGGTCCCATTGGGGTTAGTAAGAGTCTGTAGGTCACAACCGCATTGAGTTTCGAGATCGATATCAATTTCAACAAGTCAACCGTCATCATGTGTATAATAATAGTTTGGAAATGTACACCTGATTCTTTCAGCATGGTCCATGCCCCTTCATCATATATACCTGGTTGAGAAAATTACAATTTTTGTCTATGCCAAATATATAGCCGTCACTCGCAAAATCTTGATGACCATCTGTTTCCCCTTTCTCATCTCCCATACAAGTGGTTGTCAAAATTATTATAAACATATTTGTTATAGTTTTCTTGATGAGCAGGTTAAATGCCACAGCTACCTTCTTTTCAAAATTGTCCCACTTTCCAAAAGTAGGAAACAGCCAAAAAAACAGATTTCACACTGTGGTATACTATTTTTAATATGAAGGGTCCTTAAGACACAAAAGATAAAATGCTCAAATATATTTAATGAAGAAATCGTATTTTACGAGTGATGACGTCAAGTCAAACCTTGCATTAATACTTATTTCAGTTAAAATATTCACGTTCTCCAGGAAACCACCTGTAATATCGAAAATAATATACACCCCCCCCCTTTTTTTCCTTATAGTTTTAAGAATTGAAATATGATGTAAATTCCCCTACTTTGTAATTTTCTCCAACTATAGGCACGGACTCATCATTATAAATTTCGTGACCAAACCTTATACACACATCCCCCTTGAGTCACTCACTCATTTGTCAAGAAAATACCACAGGTAAATAACAGCACAAATTATTAAACTTAAAAAAACTGTTCTATAGTCATAGATGCTTGGTTTTTATGCACATGTAGTCTTTGCTATAATGTATTCAACCTACTTTGTGACACTGCTCAAATGCTGACATAATCGAGGTCCGAACAACACGTTAATAATACCATCATCGTTTTTGTGAAACACGATTGGCTTTACGCCTCGATCGACAGACGAGGGTAATTAGTGAGTTAATTTAAAGCCTCAAGCGCTAAGCCAAATTGATCAGATTATTATATAATTAATATTTTTGAAACCCAATTAAATCGTTAACTGCCCTCGCCTCGCTTCTTTTGATCCAACTAACCAACCTGCATGTTGCCGCGTTTCTCTCGAATGTTTCTGCTCGGTTCAAGGATAAATTGGAGTTTTCTCCATCCAATTCAAATCACATGACATGTCAGCTCGTAACTATTCATTTAGAAACTCTCACCAAATAATTTAAAGTCAATTTTTCGTCAAGTTCACTGTCCCCATGCCCGTTCGCCTCCCGCCATCTTGGCGTTTTAAAACTGCATACCATCCTCGAGTTAACGATTTCTGAAATGTATGGTCGATTATATGCTTATGCAAAGCTAAAATTATCGAAATATGCATACTGTAATTGTACCTGATTAACTTAGTATATCCAAAAGGCATTTAACAATTTGTAAATCCATTAGTATTACATTATTTAAGGGGGATTACAACCCTTCTATCCATTTCAATGGTAAAATTTGCAAACACACTAACAGTCAAACAAAAAAAGATTAAATAAAAATAAAAATTGTTTAAAATAGCTTTATAAATCAGCAAGGTCCTGATCTTGTCATTTTTCACGTTAAAATAGTATATTTTTTAAAAATTAAATTATTATTTGAATTTGTGCACTCACAACTTGACTATCTCATGCTGCCACCTGCTGGCAGCGTGTGCAAAATAACTGACATCTTTCAAACTTTTATATTAATTTTAAAAAATCTACCATTTCAAAGGGAAAAACAACAATATGAGGCCCTTGCTGATCCATCGAGCCACCCCAAACAATTCTCACCCCCATCCAAACCTCCCTTATTCAACTGTGAGTATCTTCGCAAGCCCGACCCATTGAAAGGATAGAGTTGTGATCCCTCTTAATTAAGATATTTTTAAAAGAGGATGATATTTGCACAGTGGAAACTTTGCACGTAATTTGAACCGGTTTCCATAGCGTTACCAGAGTTATCTGTAGTTTCATTATATGCAGGCAAACACACAGTAGGGTAAACTCAAATAATGGAATCGATAAATATTTGTGCAACGTATTCGGAAGCTGCAAATTAGCAGTTATCAATATCCACGTCCACCGATCGGGGCTCAATCGTCGATTTAATTGACCCTCATTCTGTTCGCCTTGATGCACTCGAGTGGCATAGAGCGCCCATAGCGGGAGAATGGATGCCCTATACCCTATACTCGGCATCATCAAATCCAGACATATGCATATGGCCCCCGGCCCTACCCCCCTCTAAATCTCCCAGAGCGTGAGGTGGGAGGCACGCAATTACGGCACCCGATGTCGCTCATCATCGGCACGAGGGTGACAATCTGACGGCCATCAAGGAGCGCCTTAGCCGCGTAACAGTGCCCATTTCCATCTCCTAACAACGTAGTTGGCGTTCGGCGTTGCAGAAGAGATGCATCTTTTGTATGCAAAACGCTGTGTAATTTGGCGCCGAAGCCGTCAGCGCTAACGACTGCTCGTTTGCCAATCTGTCAGCCGTCAGCGCTCTAGTTTCAGCGATAAATTTGCGTGATGTTGCAAAATAACGCCACTGTGTTAGTTCAACAGCGACGTTTTGTCGTGTCAACTGCTCGCTGCATTGCCCATGATACGACGGCAAGAGCGTGCATTGTGCAGTGTGCAAGGGGGTTGGCAAAAACAGCAGACTTTTAAAGGGGAACAAAAGGATTCCGAATGATGGTTTCGGGTTGCCAGTGTCGCATCAACTGATGCGAAGATGCGCAAAAATCGAGTTTGATGGAGGGAAACTGAGACCATCATCATCATCATCACTGTAATAACTGCCTGCTTGGTCACGTACCAGAAGAGAAAAAACATCAAAAGTTGACAGGAGATGTTCGTTTTTAGTATAAAAACCATCATATATGTAGAAAAATAGTTTTTTTTTTGGTGGAGCGAACTTGTTAACCATTTTGATACGGGATAAAGCTTTGACAGCAACATGTGTTGTTGTTGCTGATAAAGATAATTTCAACATTTATATATAAATTGCATAAGCACAGTAAAATGTTCTCTGAAATGTACACTATTTAAAAATATGCTTAGTATTAAGAAATGTGTGTTCGAGGCTCATTGGTTGAAAAACACTGTTCTGATAATATACAGGGTGGGCCAATAAAAAGTAAGCCAACTTTATAAAAATCATAAAATGGTTATTTGTTAATGGAATTTATTGAAAATTTGTACATGTGTACTTAAATAGGATACAAAAAAATCCCTATATTTCAATTTTGTGTTCAAAGTTAGCACCTTTCTCCGGAAATAGTTTCAAAAATTGCCTATAGCACTGTAATTTTTCGTTTTACGCAAAAAACTTATCGCAGTTCTTTCTTCTTCAGTGAACGCCATTTTGAAAGACAAATTCGAATGATTACGTCATTAAAACAGAACGTGAACGAGGGCAATTCGAAAGTATAAAGATAAAAACAATATTTGCACAAATTTTCATTAAATCACATTAACAAATAACCATCTTATGATTTTTATAAAGTTGGCTTACTTTTTATTGGCCCACCCTGTATTTTGTAATGATGTATCAAGATACCTGCGACCGATGTTTTTCAAATGAATTATTAAAGCAGCATAGATAACATGTATTCTACATGTACAACAAGTGTTTATAAAGTTACCGTTTGTAATAGTTTCCGTATAGTTTTATACATGTTTAAGTACGTTAAGAAACCACTATATACACCTGATCTAAACCTTTCAGTAGATGTATATTTTGTGCTTTACCATCGTGATAAGCAGTTTGGCCTCACCCTGTATATCGAGCTACAGTAATGTATAATGACCCCACTTTTCTCGACACCCACAAATGACACGAGTAGACAATAATTTTTATAACTCGGTCAGCTATAGAACTTCAAATAGAGTTTTCGGCATCACGTGGTGAAAAAATAATGAGTATATGTCCCTAAAAATCTGCCAACGCTGCAACTGACAATAAATCGTACGTGGCTTATGAATAAGGACCCGATGCCGAAGAAGAAAAACACAGGGTGTCGTGCGGAGTTATGCATTATTTAAGAAGCTAACACCGAAATGTCATTCCTATGAATTCGTAGGAGAAAAAAAAAATGTCAGCGACGCACATAAAATAATCTCATTGGTCGCAAAACACGGTGTCATATTATTTGTTCGGTGACAGCTATACATATATAACGCCAAATTATGATGTCTTATAAAGACATATCATAAGAGACAATATAAATTGTGACGCGAATAGACATCAACAAAATACGTAGCTAAGGTCTATGTGCGCAAATAAAATATTGCATTATAATGTCATTTTTCGTATGCGTCCAACACCAATATTTTTTTAAAAGACAGCAGACGTTACACGTAAATACAGTGTAGGCAACAATTTGAGGGTCTCGTAAAAACTCGTGAACAGAACGAATTTGCAAAACTTTGGAAGCTACATGCATAAAGAATAAGATTAGTTGTGATACAGATTGGGCTTCATTATAAAGGGTGATGGCTTTCACAGATATAGTCTTGTTTCATGCAACAGCAGTAATGCAAAAGTTTACTTTTCTCTTATTCACGAGGGCTGAAAACTAATCCGAAATACTCTGTATACTCTATAAATACAGAGAAGTTGAAAATTTGGTAGGTTTGTAGCAAACCGGTTTGTCGAAAAATGTTCTTTAAAACACATTTGCATAATATACGAGGGATGTCCCAAAAAATAAGTTACACATTCATGAACTGCTTATTCAATCGAAAAACGGAAATATACATTTTAAAGAGGGGACCTTTGTCTATTTTTTAACATAGTCCCCGAGCCGATTGATGCACTTGTCCCACCGTGACACTTGTTTCTGTATACCATCGATGTAAAAATTGATCGGTTGGGTATAATCGGTTATAATCAAGTATAATTCGGTTGGTAAAATCACTTGGCGCCAAGTGATTTTTACCTGTTCGGGCCAATGAAGCTTATCTTGGGGGACAGTCCTTCAGGAGTGACAATGAGTTCATTAAACCAGTTCGTCATTGGTTGTATACCCAGCCAAACCCTTTTTACAACGATGGTATACAGAAACTGGTGTCACGGTGGAACAAGTGTATCAATAGGCTAGGGGTCTATGTTGAAACATAGAGAAAGGTATCTCTTTAAAATGTATATTTCCGTTTTTCGATTGGATAAGCAGTTCAGGAATAAATGCCATGTGTAACTCAGTTTTGGAACATCCCTCGTACATTTGTAGGCTTGTGTAGCCAAAAACTGTCGTCTGCTCTAGAGGTCTGTATGCACCAGAGGGAACATACACAAACATATAAAACATACACAAGAAATACTGAAACAAAGTTTCCAGCATGTTTTTCGAAACATCTGTCGCAAATTTCCTTTGATCCAGACCGCCTCTTGAGCGATCGCCAGGACACACGAAATGTGTCAGAAAATGGCCGTTTTTCGACACATTGTTTCACAAACACTTCTGGACACATCAAGGTTTTTTGTGTATGTTTTTTGTGTCTTAATGTGTCGTTGGTGCGTACCGACCTTAGAAATCAAGTGGGGCAATGTTCTAAGTAGGAGCGCCATTCCGAGCAAACATTTTTTATTTTGATCCAGACCATCTTTTGATTGAACACCGAAATTTTCGCTGGAAACGCGCTTTTTAGCACAAAAAAAAGTTTGCGCAAACCTCTGAACAGAAATCTTGCGAGCAAACTTTTTTCCTAAACATGTTTCCGAAACCCTGTTTTTGTTTCGTGTGTTGATCTGTACTCTGCATAAAATACTCGGTATAAAAACAAAAGATACCATATATGCCAATATCATCCTTATAGTCCCGTTACAGTCTTTTAACATCCGGGTTTCGTAAAAGCCATCGATATTTTTTTATGGACGACCCTCGCAGCCTTTTCGCAAAATTGCGATCGAAGGAAGATGCGAAACCCGAGCCAGACCTTGTGATGGGAGCACGCTCGTAGCCAATATAATGTCGCCTCGAGATGGGAAGAACTTGATCCTCGTTTTGCGCTGTTTGCGTTTTCCAAGGGGGGGAGGGTTGTTTCCCCCCTCCCCCCGCCGCTGCGACGGTAGGTTACGTGGCCCGGGGGCTGTTGCCCAGCACGCAACAGGAGTCCCGTCAGCTAACCCTGGTAACCCGACTCCCGAACCCATCTTGTGGTCGTACATCGTCATTTCTGCTTAGCATTTACCATCTCATCTCGACGGTATAACAAACCCTGGATGGCTTCTCCAGTTTCAAGCCCCTAACCGGGCGGAGAGGAGACGAAAAGAGAAGGAAAAAAACAAGATAAAAACACGCACACACTATTATCGCGGTGAGTTCGACTCTCAAGACTTGTTTCTCCATTCTGTAGGCAGGCCACGGGATCAGGCAAACACAACACTCGGCCATGGATCTGCCCCAGGGCCGCTCCGGCTTCCCCTTGTATCCAGTGTCCCTTGTTTTCTCAGTGACACTCCTTCAAACAAGATCACCGAGGAGAATGGATGTTGGGCTTATGCGGGCCATGTTGAAATCCCACGGAAGAGGACATGGATCCAGATGCGGCCTGCCCGGGGACGAAACCCGGCTCTCCACGAGGAAAATTACTTTTGGGGAAAAAATTCGCCGAATATACATTTCAAGTTTAATCATTGAAACTAATCGTGTTCGTTACTGATACTGCCGAGTACCTGTGGAGTAACCCCTAAACCAAACATATCGTCACTTCTGTTACCCCTCGTCTTAATAACATTTACGAACTAAAGAGGGGCCCTTTTTAGCACACTTTTCTTTTTTCTAAACGTACACTATATTAAATTTGTTTAAATTAGCCTTTATATTCCGTTTGAAAACCCCTTTGGTGGCGTGCATGAACCCTTTAGAATGATATTTCCAACATGGCTGCACCCTTTTTTGCCCCAAAGCGGCCATTTTTGTATCGCGATGTTATAAAAGAAGGCTTTGAAATATCACGTCACAATCTGACTCGTTCTTGAAATTCACTGCATGGATTAATTTCAAGATAAATATTTATAAATGTTAGGTTATTTTTTATTGCAATGCATTATAGGTATTATGCAGATGATTTGTAATGACGTTTTTGGCAGTTGCCACCTCATTTTAGTGTTCCAAATTTGAAAAATAGAATAGGTAAGAAATGGAACAGCTTAGAAATAGAACGTGATTGCTGGAATAGAATGAATGTTGTCAATGGAGTAAGTGCAAGCAGATTGTTGTTGTCAAAAGATGTTTAAATAAAGTTATTAGTTGAAATTATCATCAAATTCAACCACAATAAACAATATAGTTAACCATCTTTTCAATTTTAAAAAAATTGGATATTCCTTTAGAATGATATTTCCAACATGGCTGCGCCCTTTTACCCAAAAGCGGCCATTTTTGTATCGCAATGTTATAAGAATGCTTTGCAATATCACGTCACAATCTGACTCGTTCCTGAATTCACCCATGGAATAAATTTAAGATAAACATTTATTAAAAAACATAGTTAACTATCTTTTCAAATTTCAAAAAAATTGGATATTCGGAATACCTTACAAGTACACGATTTGGAAACTCGATTTTAAAGCCACGTCTTCACTGCATTGAACATAAAACATGCACACAACATACATACATTCATTCAAGAGAAACCGGAAACATTGTATTCTTGAACATGTTGAAGAATGCTGACCTGTCTC